>MU706528.1:34412-54392 GCA_026770625.1 Nicotiana glauca
TTTTTATTTTTAGATATATATAACTAATTATTAACTAGATAACTAATTATGCCATGTGATTTTTTTTAAGCTGCCACTTGGCTTAAGGAGATGGCCTTTTCCTCTCCTTTTAATAATATATAGATATAGATGAGGCTAGAAGTGTGGTGGCTTTCTTGAAAAAAAATATTTTTACAAGGTTTGGGACTCCACAGGCACTCATAAGTTATGGAGGGTTGCATTTTTGCAGCAAGACTTTTTTGACATTTTACTTGAAAAGTATGGTGTCACTCACAAAGTGACAACTCCTTATCATCAATTGGAAGTTTCTAACCATGAAATAGAGAGTATTTTGTCCAAGACGATGAATGAAAATCAGACAGATTGGTGTAAGAAGCTTGATGATGCTCTATGGGCATATAGAACGGCTTACAAAATACCTATTTGAATGTCTCCATACTAGTTGGTGTTCGAAAATTTTTATCATCTTTCGGTGGAATTAGAGCACAAGTCAATATGGCTTTGAAGAAATTGAACCTTGATTGGGTTGTAGCTGCTAACTTGCAGGTTGCACATTTGAATGAATTGGATGAATTCATGTACCAAGCATATGAGAGTTTGTCCTTGTACAAGAAAAGACAAAATAACTTCATGACGAGTATATTTGGAACAAGGAGTTCAAGGCCGGTGATCTAGTGTTGCTATTCAACTCAAGGTTGATAATGTTACCCCCAAAGATCAACTCAAAGTGGAGTGGTCCATTTGAAATTCTTGGTGTGACACCCTTGGTGCTTTGGACTTGAAGAACAAGAATAATGAAATATTTGGGGTCAATGATCATCGGGTGAAGCACTACTTGGAAAAGTTTGTTGAGAGCCACGTGGTGGCGGTTCTTTACTTTAATTGACGATGTTACGACATTGCGTCGTACTACAACAAGGTGCTTCTTGAGAGGCAACCTAAGTTCTTTTCCTTTTTCTCTTTTAGTTAGATGTTAATACTTTTTCTAACTAGAACTTAAGTGTGTTGTAGAGAACATGTTAGATATTGAGATGATGGCTGAAGATGTGCCCTGCTTGGAAAAATGCGGACCACACTTTTATTAATGCAATCACATAAGCGGGGATGTGGATCACAGAAAATTATTTGTCGCTGCAGATTTGACATGCGGACAAAATTTTCAAAAGGCTGCTAAGATGCTAAATTAAAGGTCCTCTTAACTTTTCTCCTAACAATGTGAAGCTAATTTTGCGGACTATCAGAAATTTTGGGGTCGCAAAAGAGCAATATCAGAGAAGTTACTGAAACTAGGTTGACAGATGTGTCACTGCACTCGATAAAAGTGCAAACCATGCAATTTCATGCTCTCCACCACCCAGGTAATAGAATGCGGACCTCATTTTGAATTTTACGGCCGCACTCGTCCTCTTTCACCTTTACCCTCGTATGAGTATAAATAGAACAGTAGTCTCCCATTTGCACTTTTTACCACTTTCACTTCCAAACTAATATTTTACGAAGGAGCTAGTTGGTGCACTTTTGATCACAAACATCCACCCACTCTGCATTTGATCTTACTACACTAGCACAATCTGGTATACATCACTTCAAATCTCATTTTTTTTTAAAATTTATTTTTGCTTTTTAACTTCTTTTTAGGACATCTGTGATTACATCCTTTAACTATGTCTATGTGGGGGTAGTTAACATTGGATATTTGTCAAATCAAGATTATATAGGTTTGGGTTTTTGACTATCATGCCTTTACCATGTTATCTAGTAGGTTTGAACACATAACTACATAACCAAAGTAAAAATGATGTCATCCGTCACTACTCTTGCACGTGTGGACCGCACTTGAAATTGTGCAGTCCGCAAACTTTAGATTTTGGTAACATTGATTACTACCCTGATTGTGCTGCCGCATTTTATTTGTGTAGACCGTAGTTGAAATTTTATGTATGCAAAGGGAGGTCTACATTGTCAATTAGAGAACTTCTTCGACCTGAGTACTTTTACTCAAGTGCGGACTGCAAAAATAATTGTGCGGACTGTAATTGGATTTATGTGATCGCAGATGTAGGTCTGTGCTGTCCATTAGAGACTTTTCTCTAAGGACTTGAAACTTCTGTGTAGAAGTGCGGCTGCACTTGGAATTGTGCGGACCACACTTGCACCCCTATCAATTGTATGCTACAAACTTGAAACCCTAGTGCTCTAACATGAATCTTAACTACTTTGCAACTTGTATATCAACTGTCAACTCTTTTTGTGCATATAAACTGCATGTCACGACCCAAACCTCGCTCCGGTCGTGATGGCGCCTCTCGTGAAGACAAGGCTAGCCAACCAACCCAATTTGCCCTTTTAGAAATAGTTAACATTAATAAGCAGTTCTAGCATAATTAAATAACCACATTCTATCAAAAGATTTTCTTTAATAAGTGCGAAATAAAAACCTAAACACAGCCTAAACCGGGATGTCACAAGTCACGAGCATCTATCAGAGTATAAATACACCTACAAGACCTAAAATATACAAGCCGGAGTAATGAACCAAAAGAGAGAAAAATGGTGCTGCGAACATATGGAGTCACCTCGCTACTCCTATAGCTCTACCTCTGATCAGCCAAAACACGCTACCGGGTGAACAAATACCTACATCTGCATGCGAGGTGCAGGGAGTAAAGTGAGTACTCCAACTCAGTGAGTAACAAGGGTAAATAACAAATGAGCAGTAAGAAATCACGTAAAGAAAACCATCATGCTATATAAGGGCAGTGAAAAACCCTATGAGAGAAAGCAGTCAAGTTGTAAAACCTTTAGAAATATCTTAGCTCAGTTTAAAACCTCTTTTGAAAATGACTTTTTCAACAGTTATGCAAATGAATGCAAAACAAATAGTGCAGATAAGCACAGAAGTCCGCCACTCGGGCACCACACTCGGTTATCAGATAATACCAGAACAATAGGTAAATATTGCAAGAAGAAGCACAAACAACATATAATGGCAGACAAATGAAATAAGGTAAACACATCACATTACCTCAAATACATACAAAGAATTAATCATATCCTTACCATACCGATTCGGTTTTCTATCAAGCTATTCCATCTATTTAATTTCCCATCTGATTCATCATCAACTTGTTATTCCCTCTTGCTGTAGCACCACAATGCCTCAACCCAGGCTTACCACATGAGGCCCAAGCATAAGACCACACAGTCTAAGGCCCATACGTCGCTGAATACTTTCTTAAATATTCCTAGAAACACCACATTCCAGAAGTCTCTACTCTAAAGAACTCCCTACGAATCTAAATCCGTTACCTTTACTTCCCTGATACTGATACATAGAATCCTATAATTAACATAAAATACCACAAGTCTGGACCTCTTCCAATGAAAACATAATCTCTAACCACATACACAACCTTAAGATACCCGATTGTTCTCTGTAGAATCTTGAACACATTAGAACCATTCTTGAGAGTCATTTACTCTATTTACGCTGCAATTAGCCTGATCAAACGAACAGAAAGACCTGTGCCTCTTTAGCACTCTGGCTTCGCAGGATGCAACCTCATCCCAATACAAACAAGCATCTTCCCGCTCTATGCGCTGAGCATTCTTTACCAATAACACTCTAGACGTCCCGTGATTCTCATATCCTATGAAGCATAATATAACCTTTGTCAAAATTTTCCTTTACCCTAGCCATAGTTAATTCACTTGCATGCCCCAAACTGGAGCCAACATAGCACACAACCATACAATCAACTAATCAATAGCAAACTCCCCAACTTGGCTCGAAGCCATAGATCGAAAAACACAATACTCATAACGCATGTACTCCACTGCTACCTTAATACCATAGTGAGATTAAACTCAAATCCTTTGTAAGCTTGTATAAACACAAATCATCTAGTACTTTAACTCTTCGGCAAATCTCGCAACAGTTAAACCCACTCTCTTAAGCGACCCAAAATTTCAAACTTCAACATTTACAATTCAATTTCACATGAGATCTTCTAACATTCACGTAAGGGTCACACGACCCCAGAACATCTTCGCAGGAGATAACTCACTTGCTTTGCCTTCAGTTAACATTTTTGTATACCTCCTATTGCCATAAACTGTACGCTGTCACTTAGTCTTTCTGAGTCTGAACTCACACCGCAACATAAAATTTACTTCACTCTCAATTGGAAACATGAAAAGATTCCTCACGCGCCCATAACTTGGAGCTATACCTCGAATCACGTTGGCATTCAAACACCTAATAGTTCTTCTATCATTTATCAGACCTTTCTCATCACTTCCAAGTCACATAGATACATCTTGCAGTACTAATATACTTATCACATAGCTTATCCAGCCATCACTTCCACTAATAGGGACAATACTGGACATATAAGTTCAAAACACTTGTTCACACAGCCAGCACCTCGGTGCTCAAGCCATGTGCAAAGATCCAGCCTCAAGTCCTCCAGACTGGCCCAATATCAAACTCACAGAGATCACATCTCTCCCCTTGATCGGGGACTCACAAGCCATCAAGGTACATTTGATACTGGGCGCTCATGCGTGCATACAAATGCGTGGAAGGAATTTCAAGAGTTTCTTTTCAAGCTGAATCAAGGACGCACGATAAGAATTCAAGAATGTGAAGTTTTCCTAAAGGTTCTGCAGCCTCGTGAGGATAAGTACAGACGTCTCTGTACCGATCAACGAGACTCTACTAAACCTGCTCATGACTCGTGAGACCTAGTAACCTAGGCTCTGATACCAACTTGTCACGACCCAAACCCCGCTCCGGTCGTGATGGCACTTCTCGTGAAGACAAGGCCAGCCAACCAACCCAATTTTCCCTTTTAGAAATAGTTAGCATTAATAAGCAGTTCTGGCATAATTAAATAACCACATTCTATGAAAAGATTTTCTTTAATAAGTGCGGAATAAAAACCCAAACGCAGCCCAAACTGGGGTGTCACAAGTCATGAGCATCTATTAGAGTATAAATACAACTACAAGACCTAAAATATACAAAGCCGGAGTAATGAACCAAAAGAGATAAAAATGGTGTTGCTAACGTAGGCAGTCACCTCGCTACTCCTATAGCTCTGCCTCTGATCAGCCAAAACCCACTACTGGGTGAATAATACCTGCATCTGCATGCGAGGTGCAGGGAGTAAAGTGAGTACTCCAACTTAGTGAGTAATAAGGGTAAATAATAATTGATCAGTAAGAAATCACGTAAAGCAAACCATCATGCTATATAAGGGCAATGAAAAACCCTTTGAGAGAAAGCAGTAAAGCTGTAAAACCTTTAGAAATATCTTAGCTCAGTTGAAAACCTCTTTTGAAAATGACTTTTTCAATAGTTATGCAAATGAATGCAAAGCAAATAGTGCAGATACGCACAAAAGTACCTCTATCGGGAACCACACTCGGTTATCATATAATACCAGAACAACAGGTAAATATTGCAAGAAGAAGCACAAACAACATATAATGGCAGACAAATGAAATAAGGTAAACACGTCAAATATTACTAGTGCCGCTGTGGCATACTGCCAGATCCACATATCGCTGCGGCGTGCAGCCCGATCTGTTTATCGTCGACGGCGCTCACTGGGGGTGTGCGGACTCCGGGAGGGGCCCCTTAAGGCCCAAGCGCAATAACAAGCCATCTCGTAGCATCAATCTAGGCCCTCGGCCTCATATCAATATCAGTGTCACACTGCTACAGTGTGCAGCCCGATCCATAAGTATCCTCACCATACAGGCCCTCGACCTTACTCAGTCAATAGAAATCACATAAGCCACTCGAGCAACAATAAAGCATGATGCTCAACTCAAAATATTTTTAGAAATATCATTTCGAGTGTTTAAGGCATAATAAACTTGGTTGAGTTCTAAAATAGTGGGAAATACATGACTGAGTTCAATTATATAATTAAAACAGTGAGGAATTATCAACAACAATCCCTGAAGGGTTCAAATAGCTGGCACGAAGCCCAAATATGGCAATCAGCCCAAATAATGATGATAACAAGTAATTTCAGTCAAATACGTAGTAAATACATCAATCGGGACGGACCAAGTCACAATCCCCAACGGTGCTCTACCCCACACTCGCTATCCGGCGTGCAAGTCACCTCAATATAGCACTAAGATGTGCAAATTTGGAGTTTCAAACCCTCAGGATGTCATTTATGTAAGGCCCCATAAAATTTTGTGCTCAAAACCTAGTAGCTCGTAGTGCCAAGTTCCAAATATATGTTAGTGTTCTTGAAGGTTTCTCCTATGAAGGTAGTCATGCGATTCGGGAGGAAAGGGAAGCTGAGTTCTAGATATGTCGGGCCTGATCGGTTCATTCAAAGGATTGAGCAAGTTTCTTATAGGCTGGAGTTGCCTCCTGAAATGTCCTTAGTGCACCCGGCGTTCCATGTGTCTGTTTTAAGGAAAGTGGTTGGAGACCCATCCACCATCGTGCCAGTTGAAGACATCAAGGTTACTGAAGAGTTATCGTATGAAGAAATTTTGGTTGTTATTCTTGATAGGAAAGCCCGTAAATTGCGAAATAAGGAAATTGCTTCAGTTAAAGTGTTGTGGCGAAATCAACAAGTAGAGGAAGCCACATGGGAAGCGGAAGATGAGATGAAAGAAAAATATCCCCATTTGTTTTAACAAGTCTAGTAGTGATCGTGCGAACTTTTGTCCCAAAGCGAACTGGCATTGTGTCCCATTTGGTGCAAAGACACCCCATTCTCCCCTAAATGCTTTACTATTGTAATTCTTCGAGTTGTGCCAAAATTGTATGTGTTGTGATTATTTGAGCCATATGCAAACTCTTTTTGGTAAATGAAAGTTTGGAGGGACTTATGTGATAAGTAAACACCTAATGCTAGTGTAGATTGGTAATGATTAATTGAAACACATGTAGTATGATGAAACGGTTAAATTATGTGGGACTCATTGGAGTGACTAATTTATGTGGAAAATGTAGCAAGTGATTGAGTACGTGCAATTGTTAGGGTAATGAATTGTATACCATTTGTAGACAGGATAGGAATTGTGTAATGGTGCTTGGAAATATGTTTTGGGGGCTCTCTGGCAGGTAGATATGTCCAAGTTACAAAGGAAACTCTGGCAAAATTTTTCTAAAAATATGGGAGTTAGTGAAAAATTTGGGAGCTTGCATATCATGTTTTTCAAACCAACTGATTTTCAAAAAAATCTTCATTCGAGGACGAATGATTTTAACTGGGGGGGGGGGATGTAAGGCCCCGTAAAATTTTGTGCTCAAAACCTAGTAGCTCGTAGTGCCAACTGATTTTGCACTTAAAAACCAAGAGTCAAAATTTTCCAGAAAATTGCCATTATGCGGTCCAGAATGCGGTCGCAGATTAGGTATGCGGATCACATTTTTGCTGCAGAGTTAATCAGAGGGTTAGTCGAAATTGATGATAAAAATGCGGTCTATTATGCGATCGCATAATCAATATGCGGACCGCATAATCGTCGCATAAATTCCTCAAGGATTTGTGAAGGTCAGTTCTGCGGTGCATTATGTGACCGCAGAACAGGAATTCGGACCGCATTCCCATCGCATACCCAAGCAGAAACGCTCAAAGTTTTGGGACACTTCTGTGGTCCAACCTGCGGACCGCATTTCGATTCTGTGATCGCAAAGTGTGACCGCAGATCCTGCTCGGGCTTCTAATTTTCTAAATTTTAAACCCGACCCCTTTTTTTAATAAAACAACCCAACCCTTAATTTTTACACATTTTCTGAACAAAACTAGACATAAGTAAGAGAGGGTTCTTGAGAGAGAAAGTCTCATCCTCATCAATTGATTTTCCAAAGTCATCCAAGCCCGGAAAATTTCAACTACTTGTCTTCATCTCCACTCTTGCAGGTAAAATCCCCAACCCTTCTTCATTGATTTTCAGATTTAAATAAAAAAAGGGGATTCTCATGAATTGATTCTTGAAAATGGAAGTTTAAATACACATGCATGTTCTTTAAAACCTAAAAGCTAGTAAGAGGAGTTGGGTAGAAGGAAAGGCTTGCAAAAGAGGGGTTGACAACCTAAATAAGTTTGAGTAGTAAATGTGAACTTCGATTCTAAGATGTATGTGTTAACTTGTGAACTAGATTGACGTTGCTAGGATATTGGGTGAATTGAAAGTTGAAGTTAAAAAGGGAATTCGACTCCAGGTATGTATGGCTAACCTTGATCTTTGTAGAATCGCCTTGTGTGGTGTACGAATGTTTGGTATGTGATATCTGCGTGGCTTATTCATGAAATTATTGTGATTGTGCTTGTAGTAAGAATTGAGGAACAAATGACGAAATAAAATCGTAAATGATGCAACTGGAATAATTGTGATAACCACATCTATGGCTTATTGTGGGAAATTGTCGTTGTGATGTAAAACACATGTGAGTTGTTGGATATGACGGAAAATAGAATTGATGGTTGTGGAAATACTTGTAAATTGTTGTTGTTATTTCTTTAAAAGTGTTTTTGTTGATCTTTGTGAATTGTTGATTGTTGTTGTATTGTTGGTGAATTGTGAATGTACGGTGGGATCGGGTTGCGCGCCGCAACACGAAGTTATAAGGTGTGGGTTGTGGTGATAAGGGTGGCCGAGGTAATAAGGGTGGAAAGTGATCGAAATCACTATTGGAATAAACATTTGAGAAAATTGTGAAATCATTGACGTGGAATTGTGGAAGGGGGAAACAGGAGAGATTGAAAACTTGTTTGGCTTGATTGTTCCTTTTCTTGTGCATTTGATTGTTGTTTCTATTACTGTTAGCTACTTGTATATGGCTTGAGTTTACTTGGAGCAAGTTTGTTCATACATACCAGTACAATTCAAGTGTACTGACGTCCCTTTTGCCGGGGGTGCTACATTCATGTTATGATTGTAGGTGGATCCATAGCAGGTACTCCAGTCCACCGACCGTAGCTCTTCATCATTTCCCGTCAGCTGAATTAGTAAGCCCTTTTCCTTTCGGGGCCCTATGTGGCTCATGTCACTTCTTTTTTGGGATCTTATTTTGATATTTGTATAAGGTATAGCCGGGACCTTGTTATCGACAAGTACGATATCATCCCTTTTTCATGTTTAAAGGCTCCATAGACAGGAAATGTGGGTCATGAACTTATGTAATATGTATCTTGCACGTTGGGCTATGTAAAGTGTAAACCACGCTAAGAATCATGTACCATATGTATGTTTTGTAATAAAAAAGGTGTTTTGATTGTAAATGGTTATTTCTCTTGGCTAATGATTAATGAAAAATGCGGGGTAACATGTCGGGTAGGAGGGGCACCCAGGTCTGCTTGACTGGGGCTACCCGATCGAGCGCCGGTCATGTCCCTCGAATTTGGGGCGTGACAATTTACAATCATTACTCACCTCGAACCGGCGAATTCTCTAGCTCGCGATGCCTTTGCCCCTCAAACCAGCCTCCACGCGCGTCGAATCTATCCAAATTCAGAGCGAATACATCACAATATGCCAATGGGACAATACCCAATCGAAAACAATTGAAAAATAGCAAAAATCTCGTAACTAGCAAAACCCGAGCCCCGGGCCCGCTTCTCGAAAATAATTTTTTTTACATCAACTGATTCCTTATCTCACCAGGAGTCCATACATATAAAGAATACCAAAATTGGAGTCCAAATGACCCCACAAATTCCAATATTTGTTCTCTTAAGTTTCAAGCCCTAAATCACTATTTTTGTCCATCAATTTCTTAAATTTTCAGTCCAAATCTATGTAATAACATCATAAATTCGTGTTTTGAGTTCAAGAATCCATACCTTATCAAAACCCCTTGAAACCCCTCTTCAAAATCACCCCCAATTCTCCAAGTTCGAGTAAAAAAAAATACGAAACCCTTCAAAACTTCGCGAAGATGAAATTAAATAGCACTGCCCAGACATTTCCGCATCTGCGGCTCCATGGTCGCACCTGCGACAACCACTTTTGCTGTCAATAGGCCACTTCTGCGGTCAAAACCCCGCATCTGCGGCTTCCGCTTCTGCGAACCAAGCTCTACATTTGCGGATCCCATCACATTTCCAAACTTCGCATCTGCGATCCTTTTGTCGCTTCTACGACTCTGTAGATGCGGTCACCAGTTCCGCACCTGCAATCCCTGCCGCTTTTGCGGCTCTCCCCTCGCTTCTGTGGTACCGCTTCTGCGATCCCAATTTCGCAGAAGCAAAAATACCAAAAGCAGCTACAATTTCTTAAGTTTCACAAACTAAAACTTCCATCAAATCATCCCCCGAAGCTAACCGAATCATCAGAGTCCATAACCGAGCCCTCTAACTCATAAGTCAACATCCGGTTGACTTTTTCAAAAGAAGCCTTCCTTAAAGAGACTAAGTGTCTAATTTCCTTCTAAAACCAATCCAAATCAACTCGTTCACACAAGACTTTTATAATGAAGCATAAAGAAGCAGAAAATGGGGGAAACGGGGCGATAACTCATGAGACGATGTGTCGGGTCGTCACACTGCATGCTACAAACTTGAAACCCTAGTGCTTCTATGTCGTCCTCCAAATCTAACATGAATCTTAACTACTTTGCAACTTGTATATCAACTCATAACTCTCTTTTTGCATCAATGTTATCAAGAGGAAGTACAAAGTCATCTAAAGGAAGAGGTGAACAAGGGAAAGGAAGAGGTAGATGTGCCATGCGTCCAAGTGCACAAAAGTCTATATCCAAGAAAACAACTGCAGGTCGAGGGAGAGGTAGAAGCCTCTCCGAGTCAAGTTCTTATGTCCCATCTGGGGAGGCCTCCAAACAAAATTTGAAGTCTTTACTTGAAGAGCACAATGAGGAGCAGTCTAGGCCACAGGGGCAATCTGAGCCCCAAGATTTACCTTCTACATCACAGAATGTCGCACCTTTTTTTCTTTGCGAAAGCGGGCTTCAACATGTGACAACTCTTTTAAAGGAGGTATTAAAAGATAAGAGTCGCCACCTAACAATTTTAAAGTGCGTTCGGACACCTATTTGCAAATAACTCTGTTTTAACTAGTTTGTATCACCAAAGATCAGGTAAGGGCTCAAATTACCTCGACGAAAAGGTGTTAGGCATTTCTCGAGGTCCACTACTGTGGGTCTTGGAGGAATTTATACTATGTGGATTAGATAATTTAGCTAGGTGATCAAACAAGCAAGGAGATGTATAAAAGTTGAAAACGCCATTATAACACATAAGAATAAATGATTAGTACAAATCTTAAAGATTACAAGGGTACAATTGCATTGGTCTATGTTAAATGACTAAGTGTGAATAATGAGTATATGAAGAAAAAGGGCGGTCTTAAGTTTTTTAGACTAACGGATCACCCCGTGCAACATAAATAATACTTCGCAACTCCCTTAAGGTAGGGGTTGCTCATATTATTTAGCGGGCACAGACTATCATCTCCTGCCATCCAATTACTATATTGAAGTTGTTACTTAAGGGAGCTTTAGTTCAATTCTAAGTCGTATCCTATGCGTTCACTACTCATCCCATGCCTATGGTCCAGGAGGCTCTGGACCTACTATTTAGGTGATTCTAGACTTTACTTAGGTTGCTTAAATGATAAAAATTAGGAGACATTCAAAACAGACAGGACTTCACATAAAGACAATTAAGGGCTCAAGTTTGCCCCCACACATAAGCACAAAAGGCACCGATCAGATTCTTACATTAGGTAGTAAATAATTTCAGAAATAAGGCTCACAGTCTTATGGTTTCTAGGTGATTTTAAATACATGAAACGTTATTTATCTCTCTAAATGGTTTAGGCGAGGAGGCAGTAAACTGTTTGCAAACTCAGAATTATTAGCGCTGATTTTATAAATATGCGTCTTAGGCAGTTGGCATTATCCTATAGGCATGATTTCTTTTCATAATTAGGTAGTGGAATATCTTTGAGAGTCCAGCATTAACAACGTTGATATGATAAACAACTCTTATGCGAGTGACAACATCCTATAGGCGGGATTTCTAACAATTGAAAATTAAACTTGATTTTTATAATATTTTATTCCTATTAGGCATGTCATCTAGGTGGGGCGATGTAATGAGAACAACTAAAGTAGTTGATTAAAAGATTAGGATCCTATAACCATGATATCTGGATGGACAGTACACTAAAAGTAATAAAAGCGATTGACCAATTGATTATTTGAAGTCCTATAGACATGATGTCTAAGTGTTGAATGAAAATAGTGTAGCAATTACTTGAGTCGACATATTTTGACAAGTTAAGTGAAGTGTGTGTGTGATTGCTATAGACATGATTACTATTGGTGTGTAGAAATAAAGCAGTTAGACAAAATAGCACATAGACCCTATAGGCATGTTTTCTACCCTTTCATGAAAATATTAGAATATCCCCAGTCCCCTTTTCATTAATTCCCCATCATTTAGTTATTATAGACCCAAATAACATAATTATAAGCTGAATAGAATGGTCACAGGCCCAACTAGGATCACTACAGGCCTAACATAATACAGAATACCCAGTGGTGCCACTAGGCATTCAACTAAGCTTGAAACTTTGTGTGGATGAGCATGCCCACACTCTAGATGGCTATTGATGCGCTTTAGTTCTCATTACTAAGCTAACCCGGCAAACATGCCCGAACAAACTGCTTTGCTTACTCATTTATGTACCAAACCAACCGTAATAACAAGTGACAATCTATATGCTAGGCCAACTTAACAACTTTGAAGTCTAAGCACTTAACCCTTAAGGTTATAGCTAACAGAGAAACAGAAATCCTCTAAACCACAGACACACAGGCAAGGTTATACAGGATCCCAGAAGGCATATCATACACAAGATAGAGATCAACTATATTTTCCAGGGAGGAAGTTAAGAGATAGCAAGCTAAAGATAACAGAATTGTCAAGCAGAGCATGGTCCAAAATTTGACCTAAACGGGACTCTTAAACATGAATGTCTTAACAAAATATTTAGAGAAGTCCTAATTAAGAATACAAGTAAGGAACAATTATACAAGAAATCCTTAAACGTGAGAGTCTATGGAAAACAAGATTACAGCTAACTTACAGCAGGCAGAATAATAGGCAGATTAGTGACATGGAGAAACAATCACTTAGTTTGAACATGAGAAGCTTAACATATTGAATGACAGGAAGATATTAGTCGTAACACAAGGCTTAGAGACTTAAAGAAAACACAAGGATTCATGGTAGGTGAAAACATACTAACTCCAAACTAACATGTTAAACCAACCCTAGGACTTATCCCTACTGACCATAGAGGAAGAATAGACTAAACATATTGGAATTCATCCTATCAGTCTTAAACAATCAATGAAAACATAACACATAGGAGTTTACAAACAACAGAGAGACCTAGTTGGGACAGTATAGGTGTCATGAATTGACTATAGCATATTGTACACGAAGGATTCAACAAAAAGTATTTGAACAAGTCATGGGCATGAATTAGTATCTAGGCGTGGACTCATCACAAGCAACATGTATAAGTGACATTACAGTTAGGGGTCAATCATGCTGAACACACATAACAAACATATATCAAAGCTTTGAGTTTTAAGAAAGTGTGGATATCTACAACTACAAAACTCCATACTAGCTTCAAGGTAAATAGAATTGTAGAAAAAGATGACATGACATTGAAATTATATTGGTTCACAAAATTTCAAGCAACATGAACACACAGAGCACTGAACACAAGCAAAATAAAAGAGGATGGCAAGAGTTGAGGTACTCACCAGTTTGCAGACTAACAAGCAAGTAAAGGAGAAAATCAAGTGCCAATAGTAGTTTAGTGAGCAGTAGTGGGTAAAGAACAGCAGGACTCCCAAAATCCCAATGCATCAGAGTTCCCAAGGGATTCGAATGAAGCCCAGGCAATGTTTGCACCGAGAAAAGGTCAACAATTGGATTCTGGTGGCCTCGGCTTTCAGCCGGCTAAGGTCTTAAAGTTTATAATAGTAGAATGAGTGAGAGTAAGAGAGTAATAGCAGTAGTACCAGGTCTACCTTGGGAAATTAGGGGAGGAGTTTATATAGTAGTAAAACTCAAAAGAACGAAAAAGGAAAATAGTCAATCAAATATATTAAAAGAAAGACTATAATACAAAAAATCAATTTTGAATCAGATTAAAAGAGAAACCAGACAAACCCTAGTTCGGTAGAAATAGAAAATCGACCACAGATCTTGGTGAATCAACCTCACATCACCTTGCTATGAATGTATACAGACGAAATACCGTCTAGATCTTGAAGATTTGAAGGCAATTTCGCATGATTCAAGGCCTGGTACTTACCAAAAATAGGCAAGTAGTAAGTGATACCATAATCATGTAAGTAACACAGAGACTGAACATATATAGAAGACAAATCATTGAGGAGTTCCATATTAAGGTCGGAATCAGAGAGGATTGAAGGGTATGGTGGCTAGGGTTTTTCAGAGACGAATGGAATAGAGACGATTCAAAGGCGGCAGAAGTGGGAAAATGGGATTATGGTTTGGGTTAGGGGATATAAGGAAATGTGGGAATTTTATTATGGTTCGTTGATCATTTGAGATCAACGGCCAGGATTAAAGACAAACGAGGTAGGTTGTTTAAAGGTGTCATGACCGGGTTCATTAAAAGGGTTGTGTAGTTTGCGCTTGGAGTTATTGGTCTAGGTTTTTGGTCCGATATTAACTCAAAAATTGGGCCAAAGTTTTTAAATACATGAAAATCATAAAAAAATAATTTATAAGACTTAATTAGCAAATAATAAAAATATTATTTGTGTAGTAAGACACTTGAAAATAATAATTTAATATTATAAAAATGATATTTGGGCTCAAATAATGTAATAAAAAAATAATTTTGCACAACATATAAACTATTATTGCAAAATTATGCAAATAGCTTAAAAATATAAATATAATTATATGACAATAAGGTAAAATATTATAAAACATATATGTGAATGCAAACAATAAATTTGGATGATTAAGTCATCACAAAATAATTTCAAGGGGTGATTAATGCATATTCAAGTAATTTAAATGCAAGAAAATCAATTTTAAAGCTTTAAAATTATTAAAAGCATAGAAAATATTTATATGGCCCCTGTAAATTAGGTAATAATACAAAAAATGATATTTTGTAAGTATGCATGATATTCAAAAAATGTGAGGGCAAAATTGGGTATCAACACAGAGCACCTCCCGGGGCTCAACTAGCACTACTTATGAGTTAAATGCAACTGCTCATGACTCTGATTCTGATGATACCCTAGATGACGGAAGAGGGGGAACAGTTGCAATAGACGGAGTAGTTAGAACAAAGAAAAAGGTTGTTTGAGAAGACCAACCTACAACTATATACAGATTTCCAAATATAGTGGAAGGAAAGATCCTTTACTCACGAAAGGCAATTCCTCATCAAGGATTTAGACAAATACAATCCGACAGTCTTGGAGCAATTTACAAAGAGGAAGGGTAGATGCAGTTTACAGAGAAGATGGTAGATATCAAGGAACGCCTTGTCCGAAAATTCTACACCAACACGATGCATATTGTTAAAGAGAAAAAGGTCACTTAAGTGAGCAACCTTAAAGTAAAATTTGATCAACACACCCTAAACACCTATCTCGGACTTGAAGATGTGGATCCGAAAGAGTATTTGGCCAAGTTGGCTAAGAAGGAGGAGGTTAGACCATGGCTCATAGATATTCTTACAGCTGGGCCTCCTCTCCCTTAGATAGGTTCCAAAGAGTCAATCCTCCACCAGAATCTGAGTTTTGAGGCAAAAGGGTGGCATACCTTTATGTGCACCAGACTTGACCCATTCCTGAATGAGAAAAAATTGCCATTAACAAGACCACTGTGGGTAGCTTATATCATATCCGGGTACCCAATCAATATGGGCGCTCTGATGTCGGCCAATATCTCTCTTGTGTTACAGCAGGGTAACACTTTCTACCCTTACACCAGCACTATCACTGAGTACTTGACAGACTCCAAGGTGGAGTCCAGACCACTTGATATGAAGGTCAAGCCACCCAGTCCCTTTGATATGTATAAGTTTCAAGACCCAAGGAACCCGAAGAAAAGCAGTAAGATCCCCACTACTGCTGGCCAATCTGATGAGCCAGTAGTAGTAGCTACAGGTCTCTCTGAGATCCTTTCCACTTCAATTGAGCCTTTCACTAGTGCAATAGTTGTTGTTCCAAAGCCACCATCAGCCCTTCCTCCATTTCTTACACCATCTCTAAGGGTAGTGTTTTTTCCTCTGGTCCCACTGTCTGCTTTACGAGCTTCTCAGATGTTGGTGAGTTAATAACTAGATGCAGACACCTACTTCAAAGTTGTATGAGATCTCTAGTACAGTTGCAAAGTATACCTCTATTCAGTCGGACTCTTCTGACATTGACATGTAGCTCACCAAGGTCTTGGGCAACCAGTAGGTGATTATGTACACACTAGTACAACACGATGTAACAACTGAGCAATTGACCAAGCTGGTGAAGAAGATGAGAAAGACATAGGCCAACAAGTAGTCATTTGACTCACTCCGAGATGAGGTGACTAAGATAGTCGAGGATAGAAACTTGCCATTTGACATGCTACTAGACCCCACCCATTCTCACATAGATAAGCCTTCTCACGAGGATCCCGCTGCTCAGACTGAGGAGCCTTAACTTTCATCCAACAATGTTGTTGCGGTGCAAGATATGTTCACTTCTCAGGCAGCTTCCACTGAGGATGATGACACCATTATTTTAATTAAACCGCCTCAGACTGATATTGCTAGTGATGCCATGATGACTGATGACCCTTAGGGAGTTTCTTCACCGCTCTTCGCTTTTTTATCGTATTTTGCTAAGCATCGGGGACAATGCTTTTTTTATTCTGATGGGGGTGGAGAATTATATATTGATGATTGATACATTTGATGACGTTGTGATGCAACAACTGGATATTTTTATTTTGTTTATTTTTAGTAGTTTGTTACATTTAGTAATAATATTTAATTTTGATTATTTTGGTAGTATGAAGGCTAAATATATAAGCGGACCCTTAAAGTTGTCATAATTTTTTATTTGAACACTTAAACTAACATTTGTTCCAATTAGACATTCCAGCTCTAATAAATATGTACCTATTGAACACCTACGACACAATCTCTCTTAAAAGCAAAATGCGTGACTCACAAATACGATGACATAGAAAAGTGTCCAATAATCATTGATAGGTATGCAGTAACAAAAGAAAATTCCTCTCTTCCCTAAATTTGTATATTTTAGCTACGAAAAGATAATCCAACCACCAATAAAGAAAAATCGATGTAATCACCTCACATCGATGGCGAGTGTGGTGACTACCGCTGAATTTCCACCTGTCCACTACCATAGGTTTCAATTACATACGACTCATTATCAATGTCCTAATTATCCATAATTTCATGATCAATTCACCCACATCACACCCATTCTTCATCACTCCACTCTTATCCAACACCCCTATTCTCTGCACCATCGGCGGAGCAAGAAGAAGTATAGTTTATCTTCCAGAGTCAATGGAGAAGATAAAGTATAACATTGAGGTTTTGGTGACAAGTTCTTAACTATGGCTAATTCCCACGCCAATTATTTCATTACTTTTTTATTTTCTTCTTCTAGTAAAGTGGCTTTCATAACTGTACATATAAATTCATGGATAATTGGGTTTCCGAGAAATCAAAGAAATTGGACCGCATTGCTTTTCCTGTGAACTAGAGAAAGAGAACTGAAACACAAAACAAAAACAAAACTGCCACGCCCCAACCACGGGGAGCGCGACAGGCACTCAACCGAGATACCCCATTCAAGAACACCTACTTGATGCTTTCTACCCGACCTTTCCCATGACTAAAGTGAAGATGTATTCCATTAATTAGACGATGAGATGATTACATGAACAACATCAATTTCATTACCATTAGAACTTCATTCAAGAATTTCAAACTATTTTACACAGTCGTAGCTTTAGAAGTGGAACATGTGTTTCAAGTACAACATTTCAAGTTGATTTACCCATTTCAAAATGCAAACCCACACTATATATATAGAGCCTCTAATAGATACAAAGGCACCGACTATACCTCAAAATATTATACATAAAGAACAAAAGATACAAAATCCTGAAGTAAAGTGGGGCTCACCAGATCAATTGAGGAGAAAGTGTACTGCTATCACTGATCAATTTCGCCTTGCATAGGACTAGCACGTCACGCTTCCTTAGACGTTAGGGTGGGGGCTTTTCCTGTTTCTCTCAGGACAAGGATTTTTCAATCCTACACGACCCCATAAAAATAAGTCTAAAACTATTTTGGAGGGGTAGACGGCTAATTTGAGAGAGAAATACAAGCATGAAACACTTGGGAGCAAGGATTCTCAGTTTTTCTTCATTATTTTTATCACTTCAACAATTCAAACACTTGTAAAATTGTTTAATACTATCAATTAGTGGATAAGAATCATTAGTTTTGAAATTGTGATTTAGCCATGAATATTGTTGTTTGATAGTAACTTCTCCTTAATTATAATTCGTTATTATATGGATATTTCTTCAATTCTGTGTTTAATTGCTTGATTGTCTGGCCAACGATCAAAGTCTATCAACTATATAAAGTATGCTTGGGAAATTTACGTTTAGATTAGAGAAGAACAGAAGAGGCCATGATCTTAAATCTAAGGTGGAGGGAGGAGGGAGGGGGTATTTGTGGCTAGAATAGGAATATACCTAGTAACCATGCTTAATTTAATATCTTGATATTAACGTGTTCTTGATAGATTAAATCATAGAAATATATGTGTTAATCTATTTTGGAAAGGAGAGTAGTAATTCGGGAGAATACTACAAGTATATTTTGCTCGATTAATTTGCAACTGCAAGTGAATTGCATGAAAAAGAAAGTTATTTAGAACACAATAAGATTGGTAAATTGATCATAACCCTGGAATGCTTATCTCTATTGAATTCTCAAACAACCATTTTCCGCTTGCTAATATAGTTAACTGTTACATTTACTGATTGGTTATAAATCACACAAATTCAACCTTGACTGATTTTCCTGAATAACAATTTGAGTAATATTGGTAGATAGTTAAATACAGGTCTTCGTGGTTTTGACACTCTACTCATGATTATATTATTTGTTGACCACATATACATGTGTGTGCATTTGGGAACAATAATTTTTTGGCATTATTATCGGGGAATTGCATGCTTTAACTTTTGTTGTTTATTTCATCAAGTCTAATGTTTCTTATTTGTTGCTACGCTCTCAAGAACTTTGTTTGAATGTGGGGGGTCGGGATCCAAGACAGACTTCAAGGCTTTGATCCCGAACCTGAGAGAACATTTCACATAAGATTGAGAGAAAATGTTACACCCTATATCTTCCTATGAAAGAGTATTTGTAAGTCACTTGATGTAAGCTCAGAAATGAGATCGTCTTTGAGAGTACATAAATTAATTTAATCACGTTACCTTGGAGATAACAAATCTGTAAGATCATGGATAACAAGTACCATGTGTCACGACCCATTTTGCCTAAATAGGTCATGATGGCGCCTCACACCATAGTTAGGCCAACCAACTGCGGAATTATGATTAAGTCTCTATTTTTTTTTGTTTAACCAAATCAGATATACTAACATTTTCCAAGTAAATGAAGCAAAACTAGCAAAATCATAAAGTACTGACATAGTCATACAAATCCCAAAAAAATGAATATTCTCTACAGTGTGTGCCAGAACCCGGTGTCACTAGCTACGGGCGACCAATAGAGTATACACAAAACTATACAAAATACTGTCCTACTGTCTGAATCAGAAATAGACAGAAAATCATAAATACAGGAAAGGACTCCTTCGGCTGCGGATCGGCATGAGAAAGAAGACAGCTCACCGTAGAAGTC
>MU706528.1:56015-90644 GCA_026770625.1 Nicotiana glauca
GCTAAATCATAATTTTACCAAAACCCTAGGTCTAGTCCTAACCCTTGATTTTATTTGATGTTTTTGTGTTAAATCTACCTAAGGTCCATGTATTTAAGCTAAGAGTGTGTGGGGATTACTTACCTTGTGATATTGGTTGAAACCCTATCTTTGAAAGCTCCAAAATCGCCCCAAAATCGGATAAGAAATGAGAGAGAAGGGTTGGATTTCGTATTAAATGAACTCCACTGGCCCAGCGATTTTCCCTTTTGTGGGCTTATTTCCGCACCTGCGGAGACCGCTTATGTGGTCGTTTAGCCGCTTCTGTGGTTCAGGTGGGGTTGACCAGACCGCTTCTGCGGTCGCCTATCCGCATAGGCGGTACCGCTTCTGCGGTCCCAAGGCCGCATCTGCGATCCCCCTTCCCTTCTCCCTTTCCGCTTCTGCGGTAGAATGGCCTCTTATGCGGTCACCGCTTCTGCGGTCAAAGAGCTGCAGAAGCGATTATGACAGAAGCAGCAAAAGATGATTCTTTTCAAAGTCCGAGTTCGCTCAAACCTCGACCATTTGATGCTCGGGGCTCCCGAGCCCCGCTCGAACATACCGACAAGTCTGAAATCACAAGGCAGACCCAGTCGAACCTTCGGAACACCCAAAACATTATTAATTCAAGGAATCGGACCCCAAAACCAATTGATCCAATTTAAAGAACTTCAAGTTCTTAACTTCCTACCAACGGGTCAAAATGCCCTTAAACTACTCGGATTGACACCAAACTTTACGGGTAGGTCTTATATGATATTTCGGACTTGTACCAAGTTTCAGAATCGAAATCCAAACCCGATACCTATGAAAACAATAATTTCTTAGTTTATTTAAATCTTTGAAACTTAAACTTAATAATTTTTACAAAAAATTCCATTACTCGGGCTTGGGACCTCGGAATTCGATTCCGGGCATACGCCAGGTCCCATATTTTCCCATGGACCCTGAAAAATTGCCGGATCGCGATTCTGGGTCCGTTTTCCCAAAATATTGACCGAAGTCAAACTTGGCCTTTTTAAGGAGACTTAAAGAAGCAACAAGGCTTATTCTTGCCCGAAATTCTTCTAACTTCCGATCCACCCGCCCCCACAAGTCATAATTTATCTAAAGCAAATGTGGAAAGTATTATTTAAGGGAACGGGGTTCAAAAATGCAAAATAACCAGTCGGGTCGTTACATTCTCCACCTCTTAAACAAACGTTCGTCCGCGAACGGATATAGAAAAGTACCTGGACTGCTGAATAAGTGGGGATATCGGCTCTGCATGTCCTCCTCGGACTCCCAGGTCGCCTTCCCAACCGGTTTGACCCTCCACTGGACTCTCGCTACAGAAACCCTTTTGGACCTTGGCTGGCGGTCCTGCCTATCAATAAAGGCAACTAGCTCCTCTTCCTAACCCAATCTCTCATCTAACCGAATGGTACTGAAATCCAACACATGTGAGTAGTCGACATGGTATTTCCGGAGCATCGATACATGGAAGACTGGTTGGACTCCTGATAAACTGGGAGGTAGTGCAAGCTCATAGGCAACCTCTCCAACTCGCCTCAACACCTCAAAGGGTCCAATAAACCTTGGGCTTAACTTGCCCTTCTTCCCGAATCTCATAATGCCCTTCATGGGCGAAACCTTCAGGAGGACTTTCTCACCAACTGCAAATGATACATCATACGCCTTCTGATCCGCGTAGCTCTTCTGCCTGGACTAAGCTATGCGGAGCCTCTCCTGAATCAACTTTACCTTATCCAAGGCATCCTGGACTAAATCTGTACCAAGAAACTTAGCCTCACCAGGCTCAAACCATCCGATAGGAGAACGACAATGCCGACCATAAAATGCCTCATACGTGGCATCTCTATGCTGGAGTGATAACTATTATTATATACAAACTCTGCCAAGGGTAAGAACTGATCCCACTGCCCTCCAAACTCGATCACACATGCTCTAAGAATATCCTCTAATATCTGAACTGTCCGCTCCGACTGCCCGTCAGTCTGAGGATGAAATGCCGTGCTAAGCTCCACGTGGGTCCCCAACTCACTCTGGACAGCTCTCCAGAAATGGAAAGTGAACTGAGGGCCTCTGTCTGATATGATGGAGACCGGCACACCGTGCAATCTCACTATCTCCCGAATATAAATCTGAGCATATCTCTCTGCCATATAGGTAGTCGCCACTGGAATGAAATGGGAAGACTTGGTCAATCTATCCACAATAACCCACACTGAATCAACCTTCTGCTGAGTCCGCGGCAACCCAACCACGAAATCCATAGTGACGCGCTCCCACTTCCATTCCGGAATGGGCATCCATTGAAGTAGGCCACCTAGCCTCTGGTGCTCATGCTTGACCTGCTGGCAATTCAAACATCTAGCTGCATACTCCGCAATGTCCTTCTTCATCCTCCGCCACCAATAATACTGCCTCAAGTCACGGTACATCTCTGTAGCAACTGGATGAATGGAGTACCTCCAACTGTAGGCCTCCTCTAGAATCCTCTCCCTCAAGCCATCAACATTAGGAACACATACTCGGCCTTGAAGCCGTAACACACCATCCTTGCCAATAGAGACCTCCTTGGCCCCTCCCTGTAGTACCGTCTCCCTGAGATCTGCCAAATATGGATCGTCGAGCTGGCGGGCCTTAATCTCCCCCAACAATGAAGACTGAGCAACCACACATGCTAGGAACCGGCTGGGCTCTAAAATATCCAACCTCACAAGTCTGTTAGCCAAGGACTGAACGTCCAAATTTAATGGTCTCATCTCCGCAGGAATGAATGCCAAACTACCTATGCTCTCCGCCTTCCTGATCAAGGCATCCACAACCACATTTGCCTTGCCTGGATGATAAAGAATGGTAATGTCATAATCTTTCAGCAACTTAAGCCACCTGCGCTGCCTCAAATTAAGGTCCCTCTGCTTGAACAAATGCTGTAGGCTGCGATGATCTGTTTAAACCTCACATGATACCCCATATAAATAATGCCTCCATATCTTAAGAGCATGAACAATCGCTGCTAACTCTAGATCGTGCACTAGGTAATTTTTCTCATGAACCTTCAGCTAACGAGAGGCATATTCAATAACTCGCCCCTCCTGCATCAATACACATCCCAAGCCAACGCGAGAAGCATCGCAAAATACCATATATGTCCCTGAACCGGAAGGCAACACAAGAACTTGTGTCGTGGTCAAAGTCGTCTTGAGCTTCTAGAAGCTCTCCTCACAATCATCGAACCAACAGAATGGGGCCCCCTTTTGGGTCAATCTGGTCAGAGGTGATGCAATGGATGAGAAGCCCTGCACGAATTGCCGATAATAGCCTGCTAACCCCAGGAAGCTCCTGATCTCGGTCACTGAAGTAGGACGTGGCCAACTCTGAACTGCCTTAATCTTCTTGGGATCCACCTTAATACCCTCTCCTGACACTATATGCCCCAAGAATGTCACTGACTCTAGCCAAAACTCACACTTGGAGAACTTAGCATAAAGCTTCTGCTCTCGCAAGGTCTGAAGCACTACCCTCAAATGCTGCTCGTGCTCCCCCAGGCTACGTGAGTATATCAAGATGTCATCAATTAAGACAATGACAAAAGAATCAATAAAGGGCCTGAACACTCTGTTCATCAGATCCATAAATGTCGCTGGAGCATTAGTCAAGCCAAATGACATCATCAGAAACTCGTAGTGGCCATACCTCATCCTGAATGCAGTCTTCAAAACATCTGAATCCCGAATCTTCAGCTGATGATACTGTGACCTCAGATCAATCTTAGAGAACACTCTAGCTCCCTGCAACTGATCAAACAATTCATCAATATGGGGCAATGGATACTTGTTCTTGATGGTGACCTTGTTCAACTGGCAGTAATCAATGCAGTCCCATCCTTCTTCTTCACGAACATCACTGGTGCACCCCATGGCGATATACTGGGCCTGACAAACCCCTTTGCTAACAGCTCCTCTAACTACTCCTTTAGCTCCTTCAGCTCCTTAGGAGCCATACAGTATGGTGGAATAGATATAGGCTGAGTGCCTGGGGCCAAGTCGATACAAAAATCAATATCACAATCCAAAGGCATGCCAGGAAGTTCAGAAGGAAAAACATCGGCGAACTCCCGGACTACTGGCACTGAATCAATCGTCGGAGACTCTGCAGTGGTGTCTCGAACATAAACTAAGTAGGCCAAACGCCCCTTCTCAACCATGTGTTGAGCCTCCAGGAAGGAAATAACCCTGTTAGGTGTATCCACAGTGAAGCCCCTCCACTCCAGTCTTGACAACCCTGGCATCACTAAAGAAACAGTCTTGAAATGGCAATCTAGAATAGCGTGATATGGGGATAACCAATCCATGCCCAGGATAACCTCAAAGTCAATCATATTGAGCAACAGGAGATCTGCCCTAGTCTCAAAACCATAGAAAGTAACCACAAAAGACCGGTAGACCCGGTTCACAACCACAGAATCGCCCATAGGAGTGGACACATGAACAGGAACACCCAAGGGCTCAAGATAAGTGGCCAGGAAACGAGTAAACAGAGATGATACATATGAATACGTGGACCCTGGATCAGATAATGCCGATGCATCTCTACTACTGACGGAAATAATACCTGTGATGACGGCATATGAGGCTAATGCATCCGGCCTAGCCGGGAGAGCATAGAATCTAGTTGGAGCTCCGGCTGCCTGGCCTTCACCTGACTGGGGAGTAGCTGGCCTCCACCTCTGGATCGGCCTCTACCACTCTACCCTCCACCTCTAGATGACTGGGCCACTGGTGCTAGAGTCGTGGGCTACTGCCCCTGCTGTACTGCCTTGCCCCTAAGCCTGGGGCAATATCTCCTCATGTGGCCTGGATCGCCACACTCAAAACAATATGGCGCGGTGGCCTGCTGTCCTGATGACTATCCTTGATGGCTCGTAGATCCCGTGGGAGGAGCCTTGATAGCCGGTGGACGATATGAAGTCTCCGGCATAGCACTAAAGTGGGGACCAGAAGAACCCTGAGGACCTGAATACCCACTGGTAGAACCCTGAATAGCTGGTGGGCGGTAGGAACTCTCTAGCATGACACTGAAATAGGGGTGTGCTGGGGCACCCCGAGCGGGAGGTGGTGGTGCTGAAGATGGGGGCCTACTGGGCTGACCCCTCCCAAACTGACCTCTGACCCTAGCTGGGGCACCTCTAAACTCTCCAAGGAATCTGGCTCTCTTGTCCTGCTGCATCTGCTCCCTACCCGTCTGACGATAACCCTCAATCCGGTGAGCAATCTCGACCACAAGCTGATACTCTGTACCCATCTCTACATCTGAGGCCATCCCCGATCGAATACTGGGCTGTAATCCGGTGACAAACCTCCGCACTCTCTCTGCATCTGTCGGAAGTATCATGAGTGCATGGTGAGATAACTCAGAAAACCTCGCCTCGTAGTCAGTCACAGACATCTGAACCTGCTCAAGGTGCTAAAACTGATACCGCAGCTCTTCCCTCTCAGAGGGCGGAATATACCTATCCAGAAACAACTGCACAAACTGACCCCAAGTGATGGGAGGAGAACCGACGCACCTACCATGAATATAAGACTGCCACCATCTGCGGGCCATGCCCTCAAGCTGAAAAGTAGTGAAATCAACTCCATGTGACTCCAATATCCTCATAGCGTGCAGTCTGTCCCTGCACCTGTCAATGAAATCCTGAACGTCCTCATGACGCTCGCCTCCGAAGACTGGGGGGTGAAGTCTGGTCCATCTATCTAGTAAGTTCTATGGATCATACTCCACAGCTGGCCTAGGCTGGGGTACAGCTGCAGCAACTGGCTAAACCCCCTCTGCGGGCTGGGCACCCGGAGTCTGAGATACTGCTGCTGCATGAACTGGAGCCTGAGCAGTAGGGGTCTGTGCTCCCCCTCCTGCCTGTGAAGCTGCTGGGTCTGTTGGAAATAAACCAGCCTGAGTCATGGTGTCCATGAACCGAAGCATATGGCCCATGACCTCCTGAAATCCCGGCACAGTCATGAAATCCGCCGGAGTAGGCACGGCTGCAGGCGTCTCTACCTGCTCTTCAGTAGTGGGATCCTCCACAGGGTCTACTGGTGGCGTAATTGGAATGGCTCTGGGGCACCCTCGTCCCCTACCACGGGCCGGTGCCCTCCCCCGGCCTCTACCTCGGCCTCTGGCAACGGGGGGAGCAGCTTCTCCCGGGTCTGGAACGTCGGCGGTACGGGTTCTCACCATCTGTGAGAGAATAAAATAGGAAACTTAGTACACTGACCCTTGCACGATGAAGAATGAATAAAGAGTAGGCTTTCCTACCACCCTATAGCCCCTCGAAGATAAATACAGACGTCTCCGTACCGATCTACAAGACTCTATTAGGTTTGCCCGTAACTTGTAAGACCTACATGAACCTAGTGCTCTGATACCATATTGTCACGACCCATTTTGCCTAAATAGGTCATGATGGCGCCTAACACCATAGTTAGGCCAGCCAACTGCAGAATTATGATTAAGTCTCTATTTTTTTTTTGTTTAACCAAATCAGATATACTAACATTTTTCAAGGAAATGAAGAAAACTAGCAAAATCATAAAGTACTGACATAGTCATACAAATCCCAAAAAAATGAATATTCTCTACAGTGTGTGCCAAAACCCGGTGTCACTAGCTACGGGCGACCAGTAGAGTATACACAAAAATATACAAAAAACTGCCCTACTGTCTGAATCAGAAATAGACAGAAAATTATAAATACAGGAAAGGACTCCTTTGGCTGCGGATCGACATGAGAAAGAAGACAGCTCACCGTAGAAGTCCCAGAAAGTGCTCACTGATACGCACCCGAGTGATGTCCGGATCCACCTGCCTCAAACCCTGTACATTTAAGTACAGAAGTATAGCATGAGTACATAAACAACGTGTCCTCAGTAAGTATCCCGTCTAATCTCGAAGAAGTAGAGACGAGAGGTCGACTCGACACTTACTAAGGTCAATTAATATATATATATATATATACACACACATATAAGTGCGAATATGGCATGATCAAACATGGAAATTTTTACAAGTAACGACAGGTTATAGCATGTAGTATAAGTCAAGAATATTACAACATCAAGTTTATAATTTATCAAGTGAGATAATGGCAAAATGAAGCATATATAACCTTTTCCACAATTAACATGCGCACATAATACCGAGGTGACGACCTGAACCAACAGAAATAAATGTGCACTTGCCGAGGGTCGACGACACACCTATAGATGCATCTATTCATACCGAGGCGATCGGCCCGATCCACAAATAAGAATAAAATATCAAGTTCACATACATGACACATAAATGGTCAAAAATACCAAATCAAACATGATCAACCATAGAAATAAGCTCACCTCCTCATTTTTAAGTCTCTAGTGCATACTAGGTGTTCATGACAACAATTTAACATAATGGATATATTTAATAGGCATGATGTAGGTCCTAAGCTACCCAGACATCTAACATAGTAGTAGCTACGCACGGGCTCCCGTCACCTAACGCGAGCGTAGTCCCCGTATTTAGCAACAAGTACTCAACACAAAACCTAAGGGGACAATTCCCTCTTACAAGGTTAGAAAGGAGACTCACCTCGCTCCGAAGCGCTCTTTCAATCACAAGACTAGGCTCTAAGCTCAATTCGAAGCCGAACAAGGACCAACTAATTTAAATAAGGCAAAACTAATCATTAAATGCTCACAAGGTTAAATTCTAGCTAATTAAGTGATTTCCCCAACCTTTCCCGCAAGTTTGCTAAATTCCAAACCCCGGGCCCACGTGCCCGAATTCCGAGATTTTTCGAAGAAATTATTCTCTATAAACTAAGGATTGCTAATATGTAAATTTTTGTCCATTACATAACTAATTAGGTGGTAAATCATAATTTTACTAAAACCCTAGGTCTAGTCCTAACCCTTGATTTTATTTGATGTTTTTGTGTTAAATCTACCTAAGGTCCATGTATTTAAGCTAAAAGTGTGTGGGGATTACTTACCTTGTGATGTTGTGTTGAAACCCTCTCTTTGAAAGCTCCAAAATTATCGCAAAATCGGATAAGAAATAAGAGAGAAGGGTTGGAGTTCGTATTAAATGAACTCCACTGGCCCAACGATTTTTGCTTTTGCGGGCTCATTTCTGCACCTGCGGACACCGCTTATGCGGTCGTTTAGCTGCTTCTGCGGTTCAGGGGGGTTGACTAGACCGCTTCTGCGGTCGCCTATCCGCATAGGCGGTACCGCTTCTGCGGTCCCAAGGCCACATCTGTGATCCCCCTTCCCTTTTCCCTTTCCACTTCTGCGGTAGAATGGCCGTTTATGCGGTCACTGCTTCTGCGGTCAAACAGCCGCAGAAGCGGTTATGACAGAAGCAGCAGAAGATGTTTCTTTTCTTAGTCCGACTTCGCTCAAACTTCGACCATTTGACACTCGGGGCTCCCGAGCCCCTCCCGAACATTCCGACAAGTCTGAAATCACAAGATGGACCTAGTCGAACCTTCAGAATACCCAAAACATTATTAATTCAAGGAATTGGACCCCAAAACCAATTGATTTAATCTAAATAACTTCAAGTTCTTAATTTCCTACCAACGGGTCAAAACGCCCTTAAACTACTCAGATTGACACCAAACTTTACGGGTAGGTCTTATATGATATTTCGGACTTGTACCAAGTTTTGGAATCGAAATCCGAACCCGATACCTATGAAAACAATAATTTCTTAGTTTATTTAAATCTTTGAAACTTAAACTTAACAATTTTTACAAAAAATTCCATTACTCGGGCTAGGGACCTCGGAATTCGATTTCGAGCATACGCACAGGTCCCATATTTTCCATGGACCCTAAAAAATTGCTGGATTGCAATTCCGGGTCCGTTTTCCCAAAATGTTGACCGAAGTCAAATTTGGCCTTTTTAAGGAGACTTAAAGAAGCAACTAGGCTTATTCTTGCCCGAAATTCTTCTAACTTCCGATCCACCTACCCCCGCATGTCATAATTTAGCTAAAGCAAATGTGGAAAGTATTATTTAAGGGAACATGGTTCGAAAATGCAAAACGACCAGTCGGGTCGTTACACCAAGAAGGTTGAAAGGATAAGAAAATAAGTTTTGTCGAATGTCGACAAGTTGGGAATGTTATAATGTGTACTTTTGTGATGAGACTAGGATGCTTAACAAGATAAGGAGTTTATGTTATTAGTTATTTTATTTGTATGTTATTTTTTTAAGTCAAGAAAGTTGTAGAACAAAAGTTGGCAAATGTCATCACTAGTTTATTCATAAATGTGCTGAAAATTAGGTAAAATGTATATGCAATTTTCTCCAAATTTACTTCGAATTATAGGGTGATAAACCCACCAAATTTAATATCTATGAGTATAATTTGTAACTCATTAAACCATTCATCTATATGATATGGAGTAGAGATATATTAGCATTTTGGCGAGACTGCGCCAAGCAACTCTCTATGGGACATACAATGGCGGTTGAGATATATTGATATATAAGATGCCTAACTCATTCTTTTTCAGTATCTTTAGACCCTAGACACCTAAAAACACACTCTCTCAAGTTTTTCTTATGATCCAAGACCCAAAAAAGGGCAAACAATACAAATCAAGTGTCGGGAATTCCGTCGCGCTAGTAAATTTCTTCTTCTTGTTGTTGTTGCTGATTTTTGGGTGGTTCCAGCTCATGTGGGAGGTTGTTTTGAGTGGTTTAAGTTCTGAAAAATAATCTCCTAAGGTTTTAATATCAACCCTACGTTATTTCAAGTCTTAAAATGGATTACACCATATTTCAACATCAAAAGTTAGTTCTAGTAAAGAACAATACCCCTTTGAGGTTGTGTTATCATTGAGGATAGCTGTGGGCTATGTTTTGCTGAAATTTCAAGTTATTGCTACTTGCTAAGGTTAGTATAATAGAATTATAATTGTGCTTAATCTTTCTTCTATGTTGGTTAAGTTTTTAGGATGATAAATTACAAGATAATAGTTGGATTAGCTTAAGTTGCTTCTATGGTGTTGTATTGCTATTGAAGGCTATTCTGAACTAAATACAACTTGGATTTCTACTTGAAGCTACTTCAGGAGGTTATTCTATTGTGTTCTTGCATGTGTTTAAGGTTATCTTGATGTTGAATAAGTTGAATGGATGGACTAAACCTGAACTTTTGAATAAAGTTGCTAATTGAAGATAGTTGGAGTTGTGGATTGTTTCCTTTGTTACAAATATATGGTATAAGTATGGAGTTATTTATGAATGACTTTATTATCATGTTAATGATTATGTTAAGTTAATTTAAGAAGTCTATAAGGGGTGATAACGGGGTTGGAGGGTGCTGAAGGGTTTCAATCCGAGCTTGTCGCTCGTCGTGATATGTTGACGACTTGTTAGTGAATTATTTTCCCTATTATTGATGTTGGTCTTGTTGTATTACTCTGGTTGCTGTTGTTGGTATATGGTATTGGAGGAGGCCTTTGTTACAAGCGAGATACTGATTTTAAATCTCTTTATGCTATGGTAGACTGAATTGATTTGTTTGAAGAGTTGCTTGGAAGCTAGTAAGGACTCAACTACGTTAAGATATGTTAAGGCTAAACCTTTCCTTAATTCTGGCATGATCCCGTAACTATATGAGTGTGATAACGAGGCATAAAGGGAAGTTCATATTCCTGAACTTATGTATATTATCCTAGTTTCATAAGTTACAATATTCCCCTTTATCGAGACTTCATATTCAATTAAGTATTATCTTGTTCTAGTCAATAGAACATATGGCTCTCTCTCTCTATATATATATATATATATATATATATATATATATATATATATATATATATAGAGAGAGAGAGAGAGAGAGAGAGAGGTTTGATGGTAGGTTAAGGCCATGTCTTAACCATGATATAGTTCAACTATCTCTAGAGGCTTGTAGACACGTCCTGTATAGTTTGTATATCAGTAGATGTCCATGGCGACCTCGTTAGCCTGCACAAATATATATATATATATATATATATAGAGAGAGAGAGAGAGAGAGAGAGAGGTTTGATGGTAGGTTAAGGCCATGTCTTAACCATGATATAGTTCAACTATCTCTAGAGGCTTGTAGACACGTCCTGTATAGTTTGTATATCAGTAGATGTCCATGGCGACCTCGTTAGCCTGCACAAATATATATATATATATATATATATAGAGAGAGAGAGAGAGAGAGAGAGAGGTTTGATGGTAGGTTAAGGCCATGTCTTAACCATGATATAGTTCAACTATCTCTAGAGGCTTGTAGACACGTCCTGTATAGTTTGTATATCAGTAGATGTCCATGGCGACCTCGTTAGCCTGCACAAATATATATATATATATATATATATAGAGAGAGAGAGAGAGAGAGAGAGAGGTTTGATGGTAGGTTAAGGCCATGTCTTAACCATGATATAGTTCAACTATCTCTAGAGGCTTGTAGACACGTCCTGTATAGTTTGTATATCAGTAGATGTCCATGGCGACCTCGTTAGCCTGCACAAATATATATATATATATATATATATAGAGAGAGAGAGAGAGAGAGAGAGAGGTTTGATGGTAGGTTAAGGCCATGTCTTAACCATGATATAGTTCAACTATCTCTAGAGGCTTGTAGACACGTCCTGTATAGTTTGTATATCAGTAGATGTCCATGGCGACCTCGTTAGCCTGCACAAATATATATATATATATATATATATATATATATAGGCCTAAGTTGAGGGTTACCCCTCCAGAGTTCACAGTTATAAAATGGTACACTCGGGCCGAGTATGGCATCGGGTGACGGCCACACTTCTTCAGGTTTTGGGCATGATAGCAAGGGACACAAATAGTCTTCAAGCACTTTTTCAACTACCTGTGGAGATGTAAGACATGCAACCTTTGGCAGTGCAGGAAGTGGCGATGCCTACCATTGCTAATGTCATCGTAAAGCCCAAAATCACTAGGCACTTTGAGCAAAAATAGAGCATGATCTAGTTATTACATGCAAACGGGAAATTCATGGGTCTACCACATAAGGATACACAGGAACACATTCTAAACTTCTTGGAGACAGTGATACTTATATCACGAATGGAGTCACACCTAAACATATGAGGCTCAAACTATTTACTTTCTCTCTATTGGGCAAAGCAAAGAGGTGGTTGAAGGAGGAACCAGCTAATTCTATTACATCATGGAATGATTTGGCTCATAAATTTTTGCAATGATTTTCTCATCAGAAAAAATTACAAAGATAAGAAGTGAGATAATCACCTTTAAGCAGAATGAGGGCGAGTCATTATATTCTGCTTGAGAGAGGTTTAAGGAGTTGCTTCGTGATTGTCCTCATCATAATCAAGCTAATGAATATTGTCTCATACCTTTATAGAAGGCCTATACTAGAGACTAAGATCTTGGTAGACACTACAGCCATTAGTCAAGTGTTGGAGAAAAACTTTGATGAAATTTATGCATTTTTAAAAAAATTCTCCAAAAGTAATCCTGATTGGCAAGGAGAGACGAGCAAACATACAGTTAACAAAATTGCAGGGATCCTTGAGCTATATGTTGTTTTTGAATTATTGGCACAGGTTGCTACATTGGTCAACTAGTTCAATAACATGGCCATGGTTCTCAATAAGCAGCAAGCTCCGCCAGTACAAAAAGTTCCAGCATTTTGTGAAATTTGTAGAGAGTGTCACACGAGTGATATGCTCAATAAATCCAGAGTGTGTATGCTTTGTGGGTAATGCAATCGAGTCCAGGAAAACTAATATGCTAACACATACAATTTGATATAGAGAAACCATCCAAATGTTTCATGGGGTGGGAATCAAGTTACTCAGAATCAATATAAGGCACAAGATCCTTAACATCAATATAGACCACCAAAATTGAACAACCAACAAATCTAATGAGAAATATTAGGGATAAGCAAAAGAAGATAATGGTTGACCATAAGGCCCAAGCAGCAGCTATGATGACCCGACCCGTCGTCTTATGGGTTACCGCTCTGTTTCTCCCATGTTCTACTTCTTTATGCTTCATTATCAGTGTCTTGTGTAATTGAGTTGGCTTGGATTGATTTTTAGAAGGAAATGAGACACTTAGTCTCTTTAAGGAAGGCTTAGTTTGGAAAAGTCAACCGGATATTGACTTATGTGTTAGAGGGCTCGAATATGAATTTTGATGATTTGGTTAGCTTTCGGGGATGATTTGTGACTTAGGAGTGTGATCGAAAGTGATTTTGGAGGTCCGGTGTAGAATTAGGCTTGAATTGGCGAAGTTAGTATTTTGGCGATTTCCGGTTGATAGGTGAGATTTTGATCAGAGGGTCGGAATAGAATTTCGAGAGTTGCTATAGTTTTGTTATGTGATTTGGGATGCGTGTGCAAAATTTTAGGTCATTCGGAGGTGATTTGGTTGGGTTTTTGATCAAATGCGTGTTTCAGAAGTTTTAGAAGAACTTAGGCTTGAATCTGATGTGAATTGATGATATTGGTTTTATTTGAGTGTTTTGTTGATTGGAACAAGTTTGGGTGATGTTTTAGGATGTGTTGGTGCTTTTGGTTGAGGTCCCATCAGTCTCGGGGTGATTTCGGATGGCTAACTAGGAGTTTTGGACTATGAAAAGTTGCAGAAAAAGGCATCAGCTATTGCAGAGCATTTTGCTCTATGCGATCGCACAGAAGGATTTTGAGGGGGTGTTTGGTTATTCAATGAGATCGTATAAGGGCTGTGATCGCATAGTGTTAAGTGGACTTAGGGTCTTGAATGGAATTTGTTCAACGCGAATGCAGGTTAAGTTTGCGATCGCATAGGGTCAGGAGTTGATGAACTGTGATCGCATAGTGTTAAATTTGGAGCTGGAATTTTTTGTGCTTTGCGATATCAAGCATGGGGCTGCAATCGCATAGAGGAAAATAGACCTAGACAGAAGGATTTTAAAATATTTTGTTCCGCGAGGTTAAGTCATTTTCCACCATTGTTAAGCATTGTGAGAGCTTTTTGGGAGGAATTGAAGAGGGATTCAAAGAGGAGTGATTGGAGGTAAGTCCTATGAACTAAAAACATGATTCTTATGTGAAATTAACCTAGAAATTCATGGAAATTAAGCCTAAAATGGAAGAACTAGGGCTTGGAATTTTGGAATTTGTAATTTGGGATTTATGGGGTCATTTGGACTCCGATTTTGGTGTTCTTTATATGCATAGACTCGTGGAGTAATAAGGAAACCGTTGATGTAAGAATTTCTATGTTTTGACAAGTGGGAACGGGGCTCGGGTTTTGCCAGTTTCGGAATTTCTAATATTTTTCGATTGTTTTCGATTGGGTATTGTTCCTTGGGTATATTGTGACGTATTCGTTGTGGTTTTGTTTAGATTCGACATGTGAGGAGGCCAATTTGAGAGGCAAGGGCATAGCGAGCTAGAGATATCGCTGGTTCGAGGTGAGCAATGATTGTAAATGATATTTTGAGTGTTTAAAACCACGGATTTGCACATCATAGTGCTATGTTAAGGTGACTTGCACGCCGGATAGCGAGTGTAGTGTAGAGCACCATTGGGGATTGTGACTTAGTCCGTCCTGATTGATGAATTTACTATGTATTTGACTGAAATTTACTTGTTGTCATCATAAGTTGGGCTGATTGCCATATTTGGGCTTCGTTCCAATTATTTGGACCCTTTCAAGGATGGTTGTTGATATTTCCTCACTGCTTCGATTCTATATTTGAACTCAGTCATGTATTTTCTACCGTTTTCAAAGCTCAGCCAAGTTTATTTTGCTTTGACACTTGAAATGATCTTTCCTATACTATTTTTGGGTTGAGCAACATGTTTTACAATTACCTAAGGGACTTATGTGATTTTTGACTGAGTAAGGCCGAGGGCCTGTGTGTGAGGATACTTTTAGATCGGGTTGTACGCCGCAGCAGTGTTATAGTGATACTGATATGAGGACGGGGGCCTAGACTTGATGCCACGAGATGGCTTGATATTGCGCTTGAACCGTAAGGGGCACCTCCCGGAGTCTGCACACCCCCAGTGAGCGTCGTCGACGATAAATGGATCGGGCTGCACGCTGCATCGATATGTGGAGTGGGTTGCACGCTGCAGTGGTATCGGTACTATTTGATGTGTTTGCATTATCTTATTTGTCTGCTATTATCTGTTGTTTTGTGCTACTTCTTGTAATATAAACCTGATACTCTGGCATTCCTTGATAACTGAGTGTTGTGCCCGCGGGGAAAAAATTCTCTGCTTATCTGCACTATTTATTTTGCATTCGTTTGCATAACCGCAGAAAAAGGACATTTCAAAAGAGGCTTAAACTGAGTTAAGATATTTTTTCTAAAGATTTCATAGCTTCACTATTTTTTAAAAAGGGTTTACACTATAGCATGATGATTTTCCGTATGTGATTTCTTACCGCTCAGTTGTTATTTACCTTTATTACTTACTGAGTTGGAGTACTCACTTTACTCCCTGCACCTCGCATGCAGATGCAGGTATCTATTCACCAGGTAGCGGGTTTTGGCCGATCAGAGGCGGAGTTATATGAGTTAAGGAGGTGACTGCCGGCGTTCGCAGCACCATTGTCCTCTCTTTTGTTCACTATTCCGGTTTTGTATACTTTAGACCTTGTAGCGTATTTACATTCTGATAGATGCTCGTGACTTGTGACACCCCGATTACGGCTGTGTTGGTTTGTATTTTCGTTAATTAATATTTTTAAGTCATATTTAAGCTGTTTATTTATGTTTAACTATTTGTTTGAAAAGACAAATTGGGTTTAGTTGGCTGGCCTTGTCCCCACGAGAGGCGCAATCACGACCGGGTCTGGGTTTGGGTCGTGACAAGTTGGTATTAGAGCCTAGGTTATTAGGTCTCACGAGTCATAAGCAGGTTTAGTAGAGCCTCGCTGATCCGTACAGAGACGTATGTATTTATTCTCGAGAGGCTGCAGAACCTTTAGGAAAATTTCACATTCTTGAATTCTTATCATGCGTCCTTGATTCAGCTTGAAAAGAAACTTTTGAAATTCCTTCCACGTGTTTATATGCACGCATGAGCGCTCAGTAACAGATGTGCCTTGATGGCTTGTGATTCCCCGATCAAGGGGCGAGATGTGATCTCCGTGAGTTTGATGTTGGGCCAGGCTGGAGCACTGACGTGCTGATTGTGTGAGTAAGTGTTCTGAACTTATATGTTCGGTAGTGTCCCTATTAGTGGAAGTGACAGTTGAATAGCCATGTGATGAGTATGTTAGTACTGCGGGATGTATCTATGTGACTTGGAAGTGACGACAGAGGTCAGCTGGATGATAGATGAATTAATAAGTGCTTGATTTCCATTGTGACTAGATGTGTAGCACCGAGTTATGGGCGCATGAAGAATCTTTCCATGTCTCCTATTTGGGAGTGAAGTAAATTTCATATTGCGATATGAGTTCAGACTCAGGAAGACTGAGTAACTGTGTAATATGTATGACAGTGGAAGGTATACAGAAATGTTATATTGAGGCAAAATAGGTGGGTTATCTCCTGCGGAGTGATCCTTATGTATATGTTTGGAGATCTCATTTACAAGTGAAGAAAATATGTTGAAATCTAAATTGGATCTCCTAGAGAGTTGGCTTAACTGTTGTGTGAGTGAATGCGAGATTTGTAGAAAGGTTAAAAATTTTAGATGATTTGTGTTTCCACAAGCTTTTGAAGGATTAAGTTTAATCTCATTATGGTATTAAGGCAACAATGGGGTATATGCGTTATGAGTTATTATGCGTTTTGATCTATGGCTTCGAGCCAAGTTGGGGAGGTTGCTATTAATTAGCTGATTGTACGGTTATGTGCTATGTTGGTTCCGATTTGAGACATGCTGGCGAATCAGTTCGAATTGTGGAAATTGAGCCGAGGATGGCTCGAGTGAAGGAAAATCTTGACAAAGGTTATATGGTGCTTCGTAGATATGTGAGAATTATAGGATGTCTTAAGCTGTTATGGGTAAAGAATGCTCGGTGCATGGAGCAGGAAGATTTTTTTTTATATTGGGATAAGGTCATATCATGCGGTGTTAGAGTGTTAATAAAGCACGGGTGGTTCTGTTCCTGTGATCAGGTAAATTGCAATTTGAAGAAGAGTGAGTGACTCTCGAGAATGGCTCTAATGTGTTAAAGATTCTACAGGAAATAATCGGGTATTTTAAAGTTGTAGGTATAGTTAGAGACTGAGTTTTCATCGGGAGAGGTCAATACTTGTGGTATTCCTATGTTAATTATGGGATTCTATGTATCAGTATCAGGAAGGTAAAGGAAACGAATTTAGATTCACAGGAAGTTCTTTAGAGTAAAGTATTCTGGAGCGTGGTGTTTCTAGGAATATTTGAGTGAGTATTCAGCGGCTTATGGGTCTTAGTCAGTGTGGTTTTATGCTGGGGTCTCATGTGGTAAGCCTGGGTTGAGGCATTGTGGTGCTACATCAAGAGGGAATATCAAGTTGATGATGAATCGGAAGGAAATTTAGATAGATGGAGTAGCTTGATAGTATACTGAATTGGTATGGTATGGATATGATTAATTCTTTGTATGTGTTCGAGGTAATGAGTTCTTACAGGTATTTTGCAGCAATGCTCTTGGGTTTTGATGGCTTGCTTATCTTGGTCTAGTTAGAAGGATTCGATCTTGGCAGTTTAATTTGTGCAAATGGAATTGGGAGAGTTCTTGTTGATTTCTACCGTGGTTGGAGAAGTGCATTTTCTACGAATGTGAGAGGCATGGGATGTGTAATGATTTTCTTGTAGATAAGATCAATTGAAGTTCTTGACTAGTTGAGTACGTAGATTTTTGTGGCTCGGAAGGAGATAAAAGTTTTCATGTTATCCTTGGATGGTATGGTATATGTGGTATGTTGTAGAGGACCGAGACTGGCATGTGCTAGGTTACAGTTCAGTTCTGAAAGGAAGTTTATGAAACTCTTAAGCAACGGGTAGCCTCAGATAATCAAGGAAATAGTACTGCTAATTGGAAGTGATTTGACGAGAGTATATGTCTTATAAAAATGGTAATCTGATTAAACTGATGATACTTCAGTAGTATTACGGCACTTTCTCGTTGGATCGACTGGTGGTATTCGGGTTTTCTTGGTGACACAGGGAAATTTTAAAGTATTTATCGTGAAATGATTGGATATTAAAGGTGTGCACGTGTTCGGACGGCGAAATTGGGATCGGATATGATGATTCATGTGTTATGTAGATGTGGAGATAGAAGTTCTCATATACACTCTATGATATGGTTGTAGATAGTGTGTGTCGGCACTGTTTAGCAACTACGGGGGATTTGGATGCCCGAGTCGATCTTTCTTTGTTTGGTAAGTTAGATTTTGGATATGATATGGGGGTGTAGACTGGTTGTCTCAGTGTTGGTTTATTCTGGACTATTGCGATATGGGCTATGCCAGAAACGCCATGGGTTGAGCGGTGAGGTGCGTCGGATTATGTTCTAGCAGAGTGGTTTATTTTTCAAGATTAGTAGACGGCTGGGAGGGGTTGTTTTTCTTAATTGGGCCTTCGTGATGGATGTCAGTGCAGAGGTTTCTACTATTGATTCATTTCCGGTGTTGAGGAACTTTTTGGATGCGTTTCTTGTGGCCAGGCATGTCGCCAAGCGAGGTTGTGGATTTTAATATTGATTTTGGTGCCGAGCAATGTATCGTATGGCTCCGATAGGAGTTGTGGCTTCCTTTATGATGAGTTCATTGGCAGGTCAATGCTTGAGTCGGCTTGGTTGGCCCCGAATTGTATTGTTGAGGGATAGGTTGATTCAATCGTTTTTGAGCTTGTTAGTGATTTGGGGAGATCTAAGAGTTGCTTTTCTGTGTTGTGAGACGTTATGATTTGTTGGTTATGGGCACATATGGTGCGGTTCTATTGGGAATTCATAGTGGAAGTCGAGCGGGAAGAGTAATTGGGTGCTGCTCGGTGAATGGAGTATCGGTTATGACCTATCGGGTTGCGTGGTATATGTTATCTGTCTTACCGTGGGTGCAATGATTTGCTTTGGTTTCAAACATCAATTAAGCATGGTTGTCAATTTCGAGCATAGTGACTTGAGGTGTTTCATGTGGAGCAGTGTTTGGATAGGATCGCACGTTGCAGCAAAGCTATGTGGAAATATGACCTTGCGGGTCAAATTTGTGTATTCTATTTCTATGGTGTGAGACGGGTTCTCAGCCGTGTGATGTGATGACATTGGTGAGCTTGCAGTATGACTCTTTCGTTTGAGTCAGTTTCATGATGTGAGTATGTTCAGATTGTTGCTTATTGGTGCGCGGACTGCGCAAGTTGTGATCTTAGCCTGTCTTGGTGTGTCATGTCACCAGAGTAATTGTGTTGGGGGTAGATGTGATCGTTGGGGGCCTGTAATGAATGCAAACGGATTTGATTTCAGCATGTTTGATGGGTAAATATCGAGGTTCGGTTCATAAATTTGCTATGGTTCTTGCCAAAGGAGAAGTAACCTTATGGATGACTGCTCTGAGAGATAGTTATGGTTTATTGCGTGTTTCATTATCATTGGCAGTATATGGGAAGCGTTGGAACGAGACTTTAGTTGATAAGGGGTTTTTACCGGTATTCGGGTGTTGTGAACAGCTGTTGTGAATGGAAGTTATTGCTACATGTGTTTGAGTTACGTGGTACATCGGGTAATTGCACTTGAGGTTGCAGGTATGGGTTACTACAGCTAGTTCGGGTCTATTCAAAGTGTAGGTTTAAGGTTTTGATTGTATTGATGGTTTCAGAAGTGAAAATGTGGTTCTATGGTTTATGGGCTAGATTGGATTGTGTAATTTTAGTTAAAAGATTTTGTCGGACCTATATGATATAGGGTGACGTGGGATCACCCCCGGGTATATGCATGGTAAAGTTATTCAGCTATTGGTTGGCTTCTAAAGTAATTCTGGGTACGCTCGAGGACGAGCGTTTGTTTAAGTTGGGGAGGATGTGATGACCCGAGCCGTCGTCTCATGGGTTATCGCTTCGTTTTCCCCATTTTCTGCTTCTTTATGCTTCATTATCAGTGTCTTGTGTGATCGAGTTGGCTTGGATTGATTTTTAGAAGGAAATGAGACACTTAGTCTCTTTAAGGAAGACTTAGTTTGGAAAAGTCAACCGGATGTTGGCTTACGTATTAGAGGGATCGGATATGAATTCTGATGATTCGGTTAGCTTCCGGGGATGATTTGTGACTTAGGAGTGTGATCATAAGTGATTTTGGAGGTTCGGTGTAGAATTAGGCTTGAATTGGCGAAGTCAGTATTTTGGCGATTTCCGGTTAATAGGTGAGATTTTGATCCGAGGGTTAGAATGGAATTCCGAGAGTTGCTGTAGTTTCATTATGTGATTTGGGATGTTTGTACAAAATTTCAGGTCATTCGGAGGTGATTTGGTTGTGTTTTTTATCAAATGTGTGTTTCGGAAGTTTTAGAAGAACTTATGCTTGAATACGATGTAAATTGATGGTTTTGGTGTTGTTTGAAGTGTTTTGAGGATTGGAACAAGTTTGGGTATTGTTTTAGGATGTGTTGGTAATTTTGGTTGAGGTCCCGGGGGCCTCGGGGTGATTTCGGATGGCAAACGGGGAGTTTTGGACTATAAGAAGTTGCAGAAAAAGGCATCAGTTGTTGCAGAGCATTTTGCTCTATGCGATCGCAGAGGGTGTCTTGCGATCGCATAGAAGGACTTTGAGGGGGTATTTGGTTATTCAATGTGATCGCATAATGTTAAGTGGACCTAGGGGCTTGAATGGAAATTTGTTCAGCGCGAACGCAGGTTTAAGTTTGTGATCACATAGGGTCAGGAGTTGATGAATTGCGATCGCAGGGGTCTGTATGCGATCACATAGTGTTAAATTTGGAGCTCAAATTTTTGTGCTTTGCGATCGCAAGCGTGGGGTTGCGATCGCATAGAGGAAAAACGGACCTGGACAGAAAGGTTTTAAAACATTTTGTTCCGCAAGGTTAAGTCATTTTCCACCATTGTTGAGCATTGTGAGAGCTTTTTGGGAGGAATTGAAGAGGGATTCAAAGAGGAGTGATTGGAGGTAAGTCCTATGAACTAAAAACACGATTTTTATGTGAAATTAACCTAGAAATTCATGGAAATTAAGCCTAAAATGGAAGAACTAGGGCTTGGAATTTTGGAATTTGTAATTTGGGATTTGAGGGGTCATTTGGACTCCGATTTTGGTGTTCTTTATATGCATAGACTCGTGGAGTGATAAGGAACCCGTTGCTGTAAGAATTTCTGAGTTTCGAGAAGTGGGTTCAGGGATCGAGTTTTGCCAATTTCAGGATTTCTAATATTTTTCGATTGTTTTCTATTGGGTATTGTTCCTTGGGTATATTGTGACGTATTCGTTATGGTTTTGTTCAGATTCGACATGCGAGGAGACCGATTTGAGAGGCAAGGGCATAGTGAGCTAGAGATATCGCCGGTTCGAGGTAAGTAATGATTGTAAATGATATTCTGAGGGTTTAAAACCCCGGAATTGCACATCATAGTGCTATATTGAGGTGACTTGCATGCCGGATAGCGAGCGTGGGGTAGAGCACCATTGGGGATTGTGACTTAGTCCGTCCCGATTGATGAATTTACTGCGTATTTGACTGAAATTTACTTATTATCATCATAAGTTGGGCTGATTGCCATATGTGGGCTTCGTGCCAATTATTTGAACCCCTTCGGGATAGTTGTTGATATTTCCTCACTGCTTCGATTCTATATTTGAACTCAGTCATGTGTTTTCTATCGTTTTCAAAACTCGGCCAAATTTATTTTGCTTTGACACTTGAAATGATCTTTCCTATACTATTTTTGGGCTGAGCAACATGTTTTACTATTGCCTGAGGGGCTTATGTGATTTTTGACTGAGCAAGGCCAAGGGCCTGTGTGTGAGGATACTTTTGGATCGGGTTGCACGCCGCAACAGTGTTATACTGATACTAATATGAGGACGAGGGCCTAGACTTGATGCCACGAGATGGATTGATATTGCGCTTGGGCCGTAAGGGGCCCCTCCCGGAGTCTGCACGTTCCCAGTGAGTGCCGTCGATGATAAATGCATCGGGCTGCATGTCACAGCGATATATGGAGTGGGCTGCACGCCGCAGTGGTACCGATATTGTTTGATGTGTTTGCATTATATTATTTGTCTGCTATTATCTGTTTTTTTGTGCTACTTCTTGAAATATAGACTTGATGCTCTGGCATTCCTTGATAACTGAGTGGTGTGCCCGCGGGGCAGAAATTATGTCCTTATCTGCACTATTTGTTTTGCATTCGTTTGCGTAACCGCTGAAAAAGGACATTTCAAAAGAGGCTTAAACTGAGTTAAGATGTTTTTCTAAAGATTTCATAGCTTCACTGTTTTCTAAAAAGGGTTTACACTGCTTCTATATAGCATGATGATTTGCCATACGTGATTTCTTACCGCTCAGTTGTTATTTACCTTTATTACTCACTGAGTTAGAATACTCACTTTATTCCCTGCACCTCGTGTGCAGATGCAGGTACCTATTCACCCAGTAGCGGGCAGAGGTGGAGTTATATGAATTAAGGAGGTGCCTGCCAGTGTTCGCAGCACCATTTTTCTCTCTTTTGTTCACTATTCTGGTTTTTTATATGTTAGACCTTGTAGTGGATTTACATTCTGATAGATGCTCGTGACTTGTGACACCCCGATTAGGGCTGTGTTGGGTTGTATTTCTGTTAATTAATATTTTTAAGTCATATTTAAGCTGTTTATTTATGTTTAACTATATGTTTGAAAAGACGAATTGGGTTTAGTTGGCTGGCCTTGTCCCCACCAGAGGCGCCATCACGATCGGGTCCGGGTTTGGGTCATGACAGCAGCTCACTCAACAACCATTTAGAATCTAGAGCGACAAATAGGGCAACTTTCCAGCGCCCAAAATCCTCGTCCAGTTAGGCCTTTCCAAGTGACACTGAGTCAAATCCTAAAGCTTATGTTAATACTCTGATACTATGAAATCGAAGAGAAGTGGTAGAGGTTCCCTCCAAAACGAGAAAACATGCCACTTTTGCTAAAAAAATCCGTCAATATGGAAATTAAGGTACCAGACGAGATTGTAGTAGAAAGGCGAGCTAAAGACGGAGTGGCATGGACACCTTTACCTATAGTGGCTAATCCACCTCTCCCTTTCCCATGGAGATTATAGAAAGTGAAAGACAATGATGCATACATAAAAGTCCTGGACATTTTGAAGCAAGTACAAATCAATATCCCATTAGAAGATATCTTGCAGGAAGTGCCCAAATATGCAAAATATTTCAAAGACATAGTGGAAAATAAAAGAAGTTTAGCCGAGTTCGAAACTATGGCACCCACAAAAAAATACAGTTCACAAATTCAAAGCAAGCTACCTCAAAAATTAAAGGATCCAGGGAGTTTCACTATTTAGATCATGATTGGTAAGCACATTATCGGGCAAGCCTTAGGTGATCTTAGAGCGAGCATCAAATTTATTCCTCTATCCGTGCTCAAGAAATTGGGATTGACGAGCTGCAACCTACTACAGTGATATTGTAATTTGCGGATCAATCACTTGCTAGTCCATAAGGGATGATTAAAGATTTGCTAATCCAAGTGGGTTTTTTCATATTCCCTGCCGATTTTATTATCTTGGACTATGAGCTTGATCGAAAAATTTCATTTATTTTTTGGCGTCCATTACTAGCCATGGGCTGAGATATTATTAATATTTGTGAAGGAAAATTACAATGAGAGTGGTCTATCGAGTAAAGGTCTTTAATGTTTACAAAGAATTCAAATTTCAAGTCCAATATGAAGAGTTATCCCTAATTTTTGTGGTGGAAATAATATGACCTCAGTGATGCATTATAGGAGCCCCATATACCCCCTTGAACGAGCCTTATTAGGGGATGAAGAAGAAAGTAAATACTAGTTAGTGGAAGAGATTGAGAAAGTCCTTAACATTGCTTGCAAGTATGTTCATGTGCTTAGAATATTTGGAGAGTTAGATCGGCCAGTGACATTGGCTCCTCCTAAACTGTCTATTAAAGAATCCCTGAACTTGGAGCTCAAGCCTCTACCAGCGCACCTACGCTATACCTACTTGGGGAGTGTTGAAACATTGCAATGATTATCTCACTAAGCTTGACTACTTTGCAAGAAAAAAAAGCTAAGAGTGCTTCGTGAGAACAAAAGAGCCACTGGGTGGACAATTGATGATATTAAGAGAACCAATCTATCATTTTGAATGCATAAATTTTTTATGGAAAATGGAAACGGCTCAAGTGTTGAGCAACAAAGGAAGTTGAATCCCATTATGATGGAGGTCGTGAAGAAGAAAGTAATTAAGTGGCTTGACGTAGGTATCATCTTCACTATTTTTGCCATCACACATGACCCTTCCCCATGGTACGCAAATTATGAATTGTGAGCGGAGTTCTCCCTCCAGAAATCACGTCTGAGGCCAGGAAGAGATTCTTGCATGATGTGAATGTTTACTACTTGGATGAGCTATTTTTTATCGGGAATGCACCGATCAGTTAATAAAGAGGTGCATTCCGAAAAATGAGATGGAATGAGTGTTGTATGATTCTCATATCTCACCTTATGGAGGAAAACATGGAGGCAATAGCCCGACTACATAGGTTTTGCAGTCGGGGTTCTATTGTTCAATATTATTCAAAGACGCCCATGCATTTGTTAAGAAGTGTGACCAGTGCTAGAGAACAATCATAATTATGAGAAGGCATGAGATACCTTTGAATAATATCTTGGAGGTGGAGATTTTTGATATGTGGGACACATATTTCATAGGAAAATTCCCATTGTCAAAAGGGAACAAGTACATCTTGCTAGAGGTGGACGACATCTCCAAATGGGCGGAGGTCATTGCATTGCCTGTCACACCTCATTTTTCCGGCTTTACTACACCTGTAAGGGCGTAAAGGAGTTTTTTCAATTAAAGGACAATCGGAAAGGGATTTATTATTAAGGTTCAGAGTCGCCACTTGGGAGATTAATGGTGTCCCAAGTCACCGGTTGAATCCCGAACCGAGAAAATTATGACTCTGTTAACAGTCCGCGAATCAGAAATCCGAGTAAGGAATTCTGTTAACCCGGGAGAAGGTGTTAGGCATTCCCGGATTTCGTGGTTCTAGCACGATCGCTCAACTGTTGTATTTGATTTTATCTGATTTCAAAGGCATGTTCTAGACTATGTGCCTTTTATTAATAACCCGCTTTTATTATATATTTATTTTTAGTAAGAATTGAAACGTCGTGAAAACGTATCTCGAACCACGTCGCACCACTGCGCCCGTGGCTTTTGATACATTTCGACTTCGTTGAGATTTAGATTTGGGTCACACAAATGTGTACCCATATTTAGGAATGCAATTTTATTAAAAGCGCGTCTAAGGTGTCTAACACGTTATTATCTTTGGGGAAGGACATTAATTCGGGCCCCGCAATTTATATTTGGTTTGGCGAGGCTCGTCTCACTTTTATTATTTAAAGGCCAACCTAAAGTAAACTAAGATTTTCTATTTATTATTTGTCTCTAAAAGGCCAATTAATTCATATTTATAAATTCGGACCTCGAATTCAAGTCCGAATTCAAACAAAAGGGAAGATCCTTTTAGCTTGAACCTGCTACCTAATTCGAAACCCAATTTTATATTTATGAATTATTCCCTATATATGCTTAATACAATTTTTAATGATTTTCTGATTTATGGAGATTTTGGGGCCTTAAAGGTCTGGCCCAGGTGTACTAATTTCCAGTAGACTAAGCTATAAATGTAGAGCGTGATATAAGAGCAATGGACTACTTAAAAAAAAACAAAAAGGCATGTTCAGGCTTGGGCCGTTTGTTAACACTTCGAGGCCCAGTTTGTTAAACAAGTCAACAGGAAATTAACAGGCCCAATTCTTTGGACCTACTATCGGAGAAACAGGCCCATGTGACCTCACTAACGTTTAATTGCAGGAGGACAATGTGGCTCAAAGTTCGAGCCCTAGGCAACAGTTATAATATCATTTACAAATTCAAATGGCACAACTACTTTTCTTACTATTTTTTACTATTATTCTACTGAAGAGTTCAAATTTTTATTAAAACCATAATCTTCTATTTACAGCTAACTCAGAGAAAGACGATAAACTAATTCTAGCAAAACATGATACTAACCGAACATAAAGTCAACTAAGGTATTTAACTTCTTTTAATTCCTGTTTATGACTTAATACAAAGGTAATAGGAACATTTATTCTAATCTGATCCAAAACATCTACTGATTTCCTGCTCAAATTTCAATAGCATGAATAAATGCCAGATTTCAAATCATTTTTAGTTCTAGCTTCTTTTGAATTCAAAGTTCTACTATACGGATGGAGATTATAAATGCAATTTCAACAAACTAACTAGACAATTTCTAATATTACTAGCCTACTAACTCTAGTATTCACAAATAAAATAACAGTCCAAGTCCATCTTAAAGTCCTAATTATACAGTCCACAATTCATTAATACAATTGAAGTATATCTCAAATGAATCAACTAATAACAATACTAAAGCTAATTTTCTAACTGAACAGTAGCATAAAATTCAAACACAGATATGCATTTTTTATTACATAAACTTCAAAAATGATCTTCTACATATGAACACAACTTCAGCACTACTTGAGCAGGGTAATATACCTGGAATGAGGAAAAGAAAGAGGAGGATCAGCAGCAGTTTCTAATGCAGAAATATTTCAAAACAGCAGCAACAATTAACACAGCTACAAACAGCTAATATAGGAATAGTTTTTCAATCCAAATCCATCTTCAAATCAATCAATACCAACCTGAAATATACAGTGACCAAAATTCGACTAAATGAACCCCTGAATCTACTCGAACTTGTTCCAAATAATCTCTGATTCTTAAACACCAAAATTAGAACTATAAAAGCTAAAATTAAGCTGAAACTTCAATGAAACAGTGTAGTTTTGATTTTTTCTACTGATTTTTCTATTATTTTTGGATTTTTTGAAGGTTTGAATTTCAAAATCAGATCTGAAATTGAAGAGGAAGTTTTTGGGGGGAATTTTGGAGGCTGAAAACTTCTTTATGAAGGCACTATTTATGCCTTTATATAGGCAGAAATGGGGCAGTCTTCAGATTATTATTTACACTATAGGCCCCTTCCTTTTTATTCAAGTAATCCCTTATCTTCTAACTTGTTACCCAAGTTACACCCCTAAGTTTACTGAAATATACCCTAAAGTCCTATTCTAGAAGAGACTAAACTATTCTACTGTTATCTATCATGTTCTACCTAATCCCAAATACCTAAACTACCCTTGAAGTTCCCTTGAAATTACTAACCAAACAAACCCTTTACTTGATTTTAAAAATAACTATAGTTAACTCTATTGAATCTAAGTCAAATATAACCAATCAGTTTCAATATCTGAACTGAGGGATTCAACTAACTCTAATTAGGTATTGAATTAACTAATTAAAAATCCAAAATAACAAGTACTATCGTAAACCTAAAATCAATAGAAAATTAACACATAAATCAACCACTATTGAAACTGATTTGCTATGAGCCTCAATTTAGGAATCTAAATCAATCCTAACAAATAAACCCGAGCAGGGTCCAAACAAACACCAGGATTTCGAAATTAAAATAAATCAGAACAAAACTAGGATTAACTATAAACAAAAAAAATTCAGGATAACAGATTCAAAACATGAACAAGATCAGAAGTTAAACAAAATTAAGACTACTCAGAACACTAGAAGAAAAATTGAAGAAAAAATAGAAATAGGCAGAATAGGAAATAAAAATAAAGAAACAGAAGAAGAAGTAGAACAAAAGAAAAAAAAAATCAAGATGGACTTACTATAGTTTCCCATTCGATCCCATTCGGTGGTATTTGGACTCCATTGACGGTCAATTCCTCACAAGGGAGGCCCAGGGATCCTTTGATGCCAATTGCCTGCGATTAGGTCATTTTAGGATTTTGGCCGGAGACATAAAAACTAATATTCGAGCCCATTTGGCTACATTCGAGACAAAAGACCATAGGGGTTGAGTAGAGGAGGAAGAAAGGATACTGGGGTATTAATTTGGGGCTGTTTGGCATAGTCGGCGTCATGGCCGAAAAATCTTTCACGAGATATTCGAAGGTTTGCGGTGAGATTCGAAGGAAACTAAGGGTGGGAATGGGAAGAGGAGGGCAAGGCGGGTGGTTGATGGCATAAGTGGTGTTCGCCGCCGGTAGGGTTCCGGCGAGGGCGATGGCGATGGGGCGGAGAAGTGTACGAGGAGGGTGGGGAATGTTTTAGGGCTTTGGGATTAATTCAGACAATTTTATTAAAAAGCTTGGACTCACTCGTGGCCGTTGGATTAAAAGGAATTGATGGCCATGATTTACTGATGCCAAACGACGTCATTTTGAGAGGTCATGGCTGGACCAGGTGGGTTGGTTCATCTAGGCTTGGGTTGATTTAAATGGGAATTTTCCTTTTTTGGGCCAAAATAACAGCCCAATTCGTGTATTTTATTAAGACAGCCTCTTTTTGTTCTTTATTTCATTTAATCTCTTGTATTTCATTTTGTATTTTTATTATATATATTTATTTTATTTTTTTTGTATTATTTTTGATTTTATAAAAATATACAAATTAAAACAAAGACCTAATATATTCAAAGCTAAGCTAATTAATTTCTGAAATTGACTAAAAATCTATTTTGTGACAACTTTAACAATTAACAATAAAAAAATGCAAAAATAGACCATTTTTGTTATTTTTCTTATATTTTGTTCTAAAACAAATTAATACCTAATTAATCCTAAAATATGAAATTATACCCTAAATGCAAATGCATATTTTTTGTATTTTCATATGAATTAAAATGCACCAATAAAATGCAACAATTAACAGAAAATGCCACAAAATTCACGAAAAATTATAAAATACTAAAGAAATTATTTTGTTTGAAATTTTGGGAATTATTGCTTAGGGCAAAAATCACGTGCTCACAGCTGCCCCTCTTTGCCCGGAAACACGAAGAGTTTTCGTGCAAAGACAAGTGAGCAGAAATGAGCGATTTTTGCCCGTTCGCATATTCCGTGTGAAGTATTTTTTGAAAGAGCTGACCGCACCCTGCTTTAGAGGTTGCCTACATATCCTGGGCTAAACAGGAATCAGATCAGTGTAGTTCGGGAGTGTCTGGTAGCTGGGACTACCAGGAGCTATGATTTCACTGCTGTTGCTGCTACTACTGCTCGCTGATCTCCTTGTTACACCATGGTAAAACAAAAGAAGCTAGCCTAAGCTATGATCTATGAGTTACAAAAAGATCCTATCTATGTCTTCAAACTTGCTCTTGTGTTGCCTTGAACTTGTATCTTGTATTTTTCCGATGGGATTCTTGTTGTTACCTTGGCGATGTTTTGTCATTCCTCTTGTTGATGCTTGACTGCTGCAATTTGAAATATGTGCCTCTATTCTCCAGGCGCGCTCCTGGTTGCTAACACTTGAAAAGTATTCCCTTGTTCTCCAGGTGTGCTCTTGACTGCGATGCTTGAAAAGTATTCCCTTGTTCTCCAGGTGGGCTCCTGTTTGCGATGCTTGAAAAGTATTCCTTTGTTCTCCAGGTGGGCTCCTGTTTGCAATGCTTGAAAAGTATTCCCTTGTTCTCCAGGTGGGCTCCTATTTGCAACAAAATAGACATCCAAAGAAAATTTTCTGCCCCGGTTTGGTGGTTGGGCACATCATGTTATCCAATACTTTAAAAGCTAAAATTTGAATTGTACTTCCCTTGTTTTCCAGGTGGGTGCCTGACTGCTGAAACTTCGAAATGTATTCTCTTGTTTTCCAGGTGGGCTCCTAATTACTGAATCTTGAAAATATTCCCTTGTTCTCCAGGTGAGCTCCTGATTGCTGAACTTGAAATAGATTCTCTTGTTCTCCAGGTGGGCTTCTGATTGCAACAAAACGGACAAACAAAGAGAATTTTCTGCCCCAGTCTGATGACTGGGCGCGTTATGTTACCAAATATTAAAATTTGGAGGATAAAATTGGCATTATACTTCCCTTGTTTTCCAGGTGGGTGCCTGACTGCTGCGCTTAAAAAGTATTCCCTTGTTCTTCAGGTGGGCTCCTGATTACGGAACTTGAAATGTATTCCCTTGTTCTCCAGGTAGGCTCCTGATTGTGACAAAATAGACAAATAAAGAAAATTTTCTGCCACAGTTTGATGATTGGGCGCATTATGTTACCAAATATTAAAACTTGAAAGATAAAATTTTGCATTATACTTCCCTTGTTCTCCAGGTGGATGCCTGACTGCTGCGCTTGAAATGTATTCCCTTGTTCTCCAGGTGGGCTCCTGATTGCTGAAACTTGAAAAATATTCTCTTTGTTCTCCAGGTGGGCTCCTGATTGCTGAACTTTGAAATGTATTCCCTTGTTCTCCAAGTGGGCTCCTTATTGCTGAACTTTGAAATGTATTCCCTTGTTCTCCATGTGGGCTCCTGATTACTGAACTTGAAAAGTATTCCCTTGTTCTTCAGGTGGGCTCTTGACTGCAACAAAATAAAAAAAAAGAAAATTTTCTTCCCCAGTTTGGTGGCTAGGTACAACATGTTATCAAATATTAAAAATTAAAAGCTAAAATTTGAATTGTACTTCCCTTGTTCTCCAGGTGGGTGCCTGACTATTGAAACTTGAAATGTATTCCCTTGTTCTCCAGGTGGGCTCCTGATTGCTGAACTTGAAAAGTATTCCCTTGTTCTCCAGGTGGGCTCCTGACTGCAACAAAATAAACAAACAAAGAAAATTTTCTGCCCCAGTTTGGTGGCTGGGTACAGCTGTTAGTGTTAATTGAATCGTGTTACCAGATATCACGAAGAATTTGAAAGCTAAATCCCATTATCCAGGAGGGTCCTGATAACTCCTATCAATTACGAACCTAAGTTATATCTTCTAAAGGTATTACTCCCACTACATTTGTTATCTAATAGGTCTTAACTACTCCCCATTATCCAGGAGGGTGCTGACAACTTCTAACTAAAAACAGTTTTAACCTAAGGTATATCTACTGAAGGTACAACTTCCATTATATCTTGTTATCTAAGCAGACCTTGAAATTACGTCCCATTATCCAGGAGGGTCCTGAAAACTCCTAATTGAATCCTATCTTAAACATGCAAACTTTGAAACCAACTTATATTCCTTTTGGGGTACATTTATGCTAAATTATGCTACTCATGATTGTTTTGAAATTTAAACTAAGTCCCATTTTCCAGGAGGGTCCTGAGAATTTCCAGTCATACCTGTTTGGGTGCTGCCTTTTCTTTCGGAGGGTTTCTCTGAAACTTCTGCCCCTATTTCAATCAAAGAAAAAAAAAATCTTGTCAGTTTAAAATGTGGTTAGTTGCTGGCATTCTTGTTGGGTATATTCCTTCTTCAGGCTTTGCTCCAACTTGTTTCCCTGGATTTGCTTTGAAATGCCTCAACCTCCTGACCGACTTTCAACCCTCTGACTTTGATGACTCAAATGTTCTATCTCGTATTGCTGTTTTGTGTTTCTGACCCCTCTTGTGAAACTTTGCTCCTCTCTTACAGTTATTTGATTATTCCACTGATGGGATTTTCATTGGTCCTTCATGGCTTACTTTTTTTTGATATATTCCGACCCTGTTGTGCTGTACAACTGGGAAGCTGGTAGTTAGCCTTGACATCCTTCTTTTGTTTTTGAACAGAACTGACACTGAAACATCTTATAGACAGACTTCAAGAGAATGAAATGCAATAACCTCGAAGGTTAAGGATATAAAGACTCTGAAAACGGATGAGTTGTAATGAAGAGAAAAGGATAGGACTTATCTGAGTGGAACTGCTGGTACCATTGATCGTGCCATGCATTTAGGATTAACCAGCCTAGTCTGTCAACCAATCAACTTTCAATTGCCACATTTGCTGTTCCATACTTTCAAAACCTGACTTTCACAAAAACTCAAACCTTGCTTGTCTTGCCATGTTTCGAGCACCTTTCAACCACATACTCCTTTCCTTTGCCCATCTGAAAACTCACTTTTGCCTTACGGTGCCCGTGAGAGTTTTCACCAATAAGACTCTCTCATTTTTGATATCTCTCAAAAATCACTTCGCCTTATGGTGCCCGTGAATTTCTCCAATAAGACTCTCTCATTTATATTTCTCTCAACTCACATCGCCTTATGGTGCCCGTGAGGGTTTTCACCAATAAGACTCTCTCATTTTCATCATTTTCCTTCTGGCACTAGAGTGTTGTCCTCAATATGAATCAGTTTACCTTCTTGTACTGGCATTTCTTGAAGATTGATCGGAAGGTCTTTCTTTAGACCATAATGTGGCTTTTGGATGGGTTTTAGAAAAAAGGGTATAAAGGCTCAAAATAATTCAACATGGGTTCAAAATTACAACTTTCGGAATCATATTTCTCACAACAACCACAACTTTTGCCCCAATTTCTTTCTTGGGGATTTTTGGACTTTTAGTTTGTTTTGACTGAACCTCAAGGAGAGGCTGCCTACGTACCCTTTCGGGATCAAGTCAAATGTAGTTCAGGTATAGAAATTAGTGTTGCGATGTTTCCTTTCTTCCATTCTTGTTTTCTTTCCTTTTCATTTCTTTTCTTTTCTTTATCTTTTCTTTCTTTTCTTTTTCTTTTCTTTTTCTTTTCTCTCTTTTTTTTCTTTTCTTTTCTTTTCTCTTTTCTTTTCTCTTCTTTTCTTTTCACTGTTTTTCTCTTGTTTCTCCACTTAATTTTCCCTGCTCGGGTCTTCGAGTTTTGTTATTGATTCCGAAAGAAGGATATGAAAGAAAAATAGAATAAGGCTCAAAGGGATAACAAAGGATAAAGTGTTTGGATAGCAGAACAAAATGCCTTCGTTATTTCAATCTCAAAACATGCCAAATACAATCAGGTACATAAAGATAAAGAAATCATACATATTATCGCTTGACTGCATCAGAGTTGATAGCCATTTCTACACATTTCCCTTCCACATCTGTTAGATACAATGCACCGTTGGACAACACTCGGGTTATAACAAATGGCCCCTGCCAGTTGGGGGCGAACTTTCCTTTTGCTTCAGCCCAGTGAAGTAAGATACGCCTCAACACCAATTGCCCTACTTCAAACTTCCGCGGACGCACTTTCTTGTTATACGCTCTTGCCATTCTCTTTTGGTATAACTGCCCATGACATACTGTTGCCAATCTCTTTTCATCAATCAAGCTCAATTATTCCAAACGGGCTTTGACCCACTCATCATCATCAATTTCTGCTTCGGCAATAATCCGAAGGGATGGTATTTCAACCTCTGCAGGTATTACTACCTCCGTACCATATACCAATAAATAAGGAGTTGCCCCTACTGAAGTGTGAACAGTAGTGCGATATCCTAACAGAGCAAAAGGTAACTCCTCATGCCATTGCCTGGATCCTTCTACCATTTTCCAAAGTATCTTCTTGATGTTCTTGTTGGCTGCCTCGACCGCTCTATTCACCTTAGGACGATATGGGGTGGAATTGCGGTGCGTGATCTTAAATTGCTGACATGTCTCCGCCATCAGATGGCTGTTGAGGTTGGCACCATTATCTGTGATAATCACCTTCGAAATTTCGAATTGACAAATGATATTTGAATGTACAAAATCGACCACTGCCTTCTTGGTCACTGATTTGAAAGTCTTCGCCTCAACCCACTTAGTGAAGTAATCAATGGCTACTAGAATAAACCTGTGCCCATTAGACGCCGCTGGCTCGATTGGCCCAACAACATCCATTCCCCAAGCAACGAAGGGCCATGGTGCCGACATTGTGTGCAATTCAGATGGAGGAGAATGAATCAAATCTCCATGTACTTGGCACCGATGACACTTGCATATGAAACTGATACAATCTCGTTCCATAGTGAGCCAATAATATCCTGCTCGAAGAATCTTTTTGGCCAATACATATCCATTCATATGAGGTCCACAAACTCCTGCATGTACCTCGGTCATAATAGCTGTAGCCTGTGTAGCATCCATGCACCTCAATAAACCAAGATCTGGAGCTCTTTTATACAACACTCCTCCACTGAAGAAAAATCCGCTTGCTAAGCGTCTAATGGCTCTCTTTTGATCCCGTATGGCCTGTACCGGATATACTCCCATTCTGAGGTATTATTTGATATCATGAAACCACGACTTACCATCAAGCTCTTCCTCCACCATGTTACAATAGGCATGCTGATCTCGGACCTGAATCTGTAACGGGTCCACGTATGCCTTATATGGATGATGCAACATCGACGCCAAAGTAGCCAAAGCGTCCGCAACTTCATTATGGATCCTTGGAATATGCCTGAAATCTATTGACTGGAACTGTTGACAAAGTTCATGCAAGCATTGCCGGTATGGTATGAGCTTTAAGTCTCGTGTCTCCCATTCTCCCTGAATCTGGTG
>MU706528.1:96581-114829 GCA_026770625.1 Nicotiana glauca
CCATACTTCCCATTTTCACTACCTCATTAAAAGATTTTCCCACTGCTGACACCAGATGACCATAGTAAGTAGGCTCCAAAGCCTACAAAAAATAATCGACCATTTCGCTTTCCTTCATTGGAGAATCAACTCTGGCGGCCTGTTCTATCCACCGAAAACCATACTCTCTGAAACTTTCCCCTGGCTTCTTCTCAATTTTGGTCAGTGACAACCAGTCTGGAACAATCTCTAAGTTGTATTGAAAATGGCTTGCAAATGCCTGGGCCAAATCATCCCAAGTGTACCATCGTGCATGATCTTGCCGTGTGTACCACTCCAAAGCAGCACCACTGAGACTTTGACTAAAGTATGCCATTAATAACTCATTCCTTCCTCCAGCGCCTCTTATCTTGCTACAAAATCCATGCAGATGTGCTACTGGGTCACCATGTCTATCATACAGATCAAACTTTGGTAACTTGAATCCCGCAGGCAATTGGACGTCAGGAAACAAGCACAAGTCCTTGTAAGAGACACTCATATGTCTTCCTAGACCTTGCAGATTTCTGAACGATTGTTCCAAGCTTTTAACCTTTCGCATCGTTTCTTCCTACTCAGGGTTTTTAGAAGGCTTCTCTTCTTCAGCTGAGATATCAAGAAGGGGAGTGTAAGGATATGGTTCTGGTGGTTTGAGGGTGGGTTCCGGTGGGTAGTAGTGGGTTTCCTGAGTTTGAAATAGGGGTTCACTAGAAGATCTCTATAATGTGATGGGTGGAGGAGCCACAAACAAGGGAGTGGTTGGAGGTGGAGGGCATGGGATTTGCTTGGGTGGGGGAGGTGGTGGTGTTTGGGAAGTAGTTGCGTAGTATTGTTGGTAAGTAGGGTAGGTCGGAGAGGAATTAACTGTAAGAGGATCTTGTGGCTGAGCTAATGGTGGGATGTAGGTAGGGTTGGCAGGGTAAGCTGGTAGTGGGTGTCCATTTGCCCAAGCCTGGTATTTCGGCCATCTGTTGCTTCAACTTATACATTTCCTCTTTCATGGCGTTAACATCCACTACTTCTTCCTCTCTAGATGGGTCGACGATGCTTGCTTCTAACTCTTGGTTGACCATTTTTGACTTGTCTTTAGAACGGGTATTGTATGGGTGGGTTTCCAGAATGCCAGTCAACTAAACCACTTGCCTGGACTCATCATCAACAACGACATTGTTAGCGGTTAGGGCATTAATCAAATAAATAACTGCACATTTGGGATATGAATGCAATTTTGCTCGACCGCTTGCATCATTCCGGCTTCGACTGTGACATCTTTCTTTTATCATTGCCTTGTTTCTTTTATTTTGTCATTGTTTCTTTGTTGCAGATTTTTATTTCTCTTTTATTTTTCTTTTTCTCCCATTTTTTATTGCCCCGCTCTTCTTTTCATTTTAGTTTTTTATTCTTACTATATTTTCCTTTTTCATATGGTCGGATCCTATAGGGATTGCCTACGCATCTCAATCAGATCAAATGTAAAATAGCAACAAATTTTTTTTGGAATTTTCAATTTTACTAATAATAAGGATTTCAAATACAAGGACTCAAGACTGACGCATGAAGATAATTAACAGACTCTAAATGATAAGACGGGCTACAAACTCCATCAGCAATAATTCTACTTCAAAATGAAAATGCAGACTGACTTGAAATGAAAATACAGACTATAATAACTGATACACTCTGGTAAAAATAAAATACAGACTCTAATGACAATCATGAATACATCAAAGCTCCTAGTGCCCGTGGCACATCGTTCGGTCTCGCCGTGGGCCTATGTGCAAGTTCCCCTTGGAGTCTGTCTAGGCCACTCATTATCTGTTTCACAAATATCATCACTGAGGCAAAGAAGGTAGTTTGAGTCATATTCTCGCACATTTGGCATTTTTTGGTGATGTGGTGAGTAATAGCTAGGATTCTTTCTCTGATTATGCCTTTTTCCTGAAGCAATCTCCCTATCTGTTCGGCCCTGGCCTCCAAAGTCTGTTGATTTCGCTCCTGGAGTTGTTACAGGTCCATTTCTAATTGTGCTAATGCTGTATAACAGTGCTCTCTTTCAACCTTGAACTCTTTTGCTTGTTTGATCATTTTATTTTCTGTGGTAATGACCTTTTTCCTCAACCCCGCAACTTTATTATCATGTTCTTCTCTCAGCTGCTGAATCATGCGAGCTCGTTCTTCTGCATTTTTCACCAACTGTCTTCGAACCCCAGCTAATTCCTTTTCTGCTTTGTTTAGGTCGAAACTGTAATCATTAACTTTTTGTCTTAAATTTTCTATAAGCATTGCATCTTTGGCATTCCTAGTAGGGGTTTCGGCTGCTATCTTCATTTTCTGGATTTCGGCTCGTAAGGCTTCATTTTCTTTGGCCAATTTATTTTTCTCGCCCTCGTCAGCCGCAGCTTGCACACTGTTTTCAAACCTAAGATCTTGGACCTGTTTTTCCAACTCGCCTATTTTTGCCCTGTACGCATTTTCTTTGTCTAACCAAGCCCATTGCTCTTGCAACGATTCAGCAAACTCCTGGAGGTAAGGTCTTTTGGTCGGTCTCCCGAATGCAACATCCCTTCTATACCAAGCCTGATAATCAGATGACACTTCTCCTTTAGCTCGATCCCGGATGCAAGTATTTGCCGTTAAATATTGACATTCGCTCCAAACCTGACGAACCATTGCTTCAGGAAATTGGCCATCGGGGCCAATCTCAACCACTTGCAAACTAAGATCATCATCCTTGGGCACTATCTGGCATCTCCCAAGTTGTCTTAGTACCCGGTACGGGACGTAAGGCTGAATGCTTCTAAGACCCATCAAGAGAAAACTCGGCCTTGCTGCTGGTATATATATGATTTCATCAATGGGCAACCATCCAAATGTCCATTCTATTTGATTAGCAGTGAGGGACCGAAAGTATGCTGTCCAACCCGTGAATCCTTCCAGCAAATTAACTCCTTTAATCCTCGTGTAGAACTCTTCTATGCATGTTTTCTCTGGAGACCCGTAGCTCAAAAACTGAGGACGATGGCACAAATGCTCGGTCATCCACATTTGTAACAATAGATTGCATCCCTAAAAGAAGTCTTTCCCGTCCTTGCAGGTTGTAAGAGCACGGAAGATATCAACTAATATCATAGGTACAAGAGTGCTTTTGTCTTGAGTCATTAGAGTACTGACGACCCCGACTATTTTTATGTCAATGTTTTCGTCTTTCCTTGGAAATACCACAAGCCCCAGAAAAACCACCATGAAAGCGACACGCCTATGCTCTTCCCATTTTTTACGGTTACTATTACTAAATATCTTGCTTTCCGGATTATTGAATCCCCCGATGTGGCCATATCTATGATATATGAAATGTGGGGTGCAAAAACCATTTGCCAGATCTGCGTTGTGAACCGTTCTACGTATCTTGAGAAAGTCTAAAAATCTATGTATAGCTATAATTCTCGGGGCAACCAAGTATTTGTGCCTTAAAGGAACCTCATCTTTTCCGATGTAGCTAGCTATTTCCTCTAATGTTGGGGTAAGCTCAAAGTCTGAAAAATGGAACACGTTATATGCCGGGTCCCAACATGTCAGTAAAGCTTTGATACTATCTTCTCGAGGCACAATCTCTAGCAAACCAGTAAGCCCTTTCATATATTTCTTGACTTCATCTTGCCCTTCGCCTCCTAAATCGTTCCACCATAGACGTAACTCCAAAGGAATTTTATGCATGATTGAGAAAGGTTCATTTTGAGTAGTGCTCATCCTGCACATTTATTAAGGTGATTATTTACCCTAAAGGCACAAACTGACACTATTCTTCTTATTCAAATTTCTAATTTCAAACAAATCCGATTTTACAAATACGGCCTTTCAGTACTTCTGGTGAAGATTTCAAGGCTGTACCCGCAAACCGTTTTAGAATGACTCGGGGTGGTTGTTCTTGCAAAAATAGCCTTCCGGCGTCCTTTTAGGGACATTCGGCTTATTTTGAACAAGAATGGCGTCACCCGACTTATTGGATAAAAATTAAAACTTTGGTATTTTTGGCTATTTTTGTAAAAGGGGTGGTTGGACCCGATGAGGGTTGCCTACGTATCTCACATCCGGTGAGAATCAAACCAGCGTAGTTTGGGCAAATTAACGAACTATTTTAAAACAAGACTCTTTTTCATTTTTATTTTTGGCATTTCAGAAGCAAATAACAAAACTACTTTCAAAAGCAATACTCTTTTCCATTTTTATTTTTCATGGCAAGACAAACTATTTTCTTTTTTTTTTTTTTTGAAAACAAGACAAAATAACGACTCTTTTTTCCTTTTTTTATTTTCAACAAACAAATAAACAACCTATTTTTCCCAAACTAAAATAAAGACTCTTTTTCTTTTTCTTTTTCTTTTTCTGCGAACAACTTTTAAAAATAAAGACTCTTTTTATATTTTTCCTTTGCTTTTAGTAAAACAAACTATTGAAAACAAAACATTTCCATTTTTTTTTTCAAAATTTCGGCAGAGTTTCGACAGCATTTGGGCATCGGTTTTTCTAAAACTAAATAATTAATTCTTTACATTGCTATTTCTTTTATTTCTCTCTTTTTCTCAATTTCACAAAAATTTTGATGTTCAAAAGCCGGTCAACATGCGGGCCCGAGACAAATAAATGCAACACGTAAAATGCATCATGATGGTCATTTCATATCCGGTTACCTGTCCTAGACTGACCCAACCCCTGTGCTGAGTCCCCTAAGTCATATGCACGTGATGCAAATAAACGCTCCTACTAGGGATCCGACATGAAGTCAAGTTATTCTAAGTTCAAAACCTGGGTATGTGTTCTAGACTGTGTACCCGAGCGGACAACTCGAGTCGAGGAGGGGGCTACATACCGGGGACCCACGAGATCTTCCAGCTTAGTAACTTATCCGGCCTCTATCTTATTTCAGTGCGTTGACACTAATAGAATAGGGAGTCTCAACCAGTAAGCACATCCCCGGAGGTGAGAAGAGAAGGGTTTCGGCACAGTTTATATGTACAGTTCAAACAATATCAAAGAGGTAAATTATTTAGCACAGTAGGCATGGAACATGTAGGAAAATCAAATAACATCAAATACAACAATTATTTTAAGCTCGAATTCTTAAACCCTGAACCGAAATTCTGGGTTTGCTTCCCCAGCAGAGTCGCCAGAGCTGTCACTCCTCCTTTTTCCTGCTTTACTACACCCGTAAGGGCGTAAAGGAGTTTTTTCAATTAAAAGACAATCGAAACAGAATTTATTATTAAGATTCAGAGTAGCCACTTTGGAGATTAATGGTGTCCCAAGTCACCGGTTGAATCCCGAACCGAGAAAATTATGACTCTGTTAACAGTCCGCGAATCAGAAATCCGAGTAAGGAATTCTGTTAACCCGGGAGAAGGTGTTAGGCATTCCCGGATTCCGTAGTTCTAGCACGGTCGCTCAACTGTTTTATTTGATTTTATCTGATTTCAAAGACATGTTCTAGCCTATGTGCCTTTTATTAATAACCAACTTTTATTATATATTTATTTTTAGTAAGAATTGCAATGTCGTGAAAACGTATCTCGAACCACGTCGCACCAGTGCGCCCGTAGCTTTTGACACATTTCGACTTCGTTGAGATTTAGATTTGGGTCACATAAATGTGCACCCATATTTAGGAATGTAATTTTATTAAAAGCGCGTCTTAGGTGTCTAACGCATTATTATCTTTGGGGAAGGCCATGAAATTCGCTAAACGGCCCATCCCGAATTATAAGTATTTTTAATTAAGTAATTAATGAGGGCCCCACAATTTATATTTGGTTTGGCGAGGCTCGTCTCACTTTTATTATTTAAAGGCCAACCTAAAGCAAACTAAGATTTTCTATTAATTATTTGTCTTTAAAAGGCCAATTAATTCACATTTATAAATTCGGACCTCGAATTCAAGTCCGAATTCAAACAAAAGGGAAGATCCTTTTAGCTTGAACCCGCTACCTAATTCGAAACTCAATTTTATATTTATGAATTAATTCCCTATATATGCTTAATACAATTTTTAATGATTTTTTGATTTATGGAGATTTTGGGGCCTTAAAGGTCTGGCCTAGGTGTACTAATTTCCAGTAGACTAAGCTATAAATGTAGAGCATGATATATGAGCAATGGACTACTTTAAAAAAAAAAAAGGAAAAGGCATGTTCAGGCTTGGGCGTTAACACTTCGAGGCCCAGTTTGTCAAACAAGTTAACAGGAAATTAACAAGCCCAATTCTTTGGACCTACTATCGGAGAAACATGCCCATGTGACCTCACTGACGTTTAATTGCGGGAGGACAATGTGGTTCAAAGGTCGAGCCCTGGGCAACAGTTATAATATCATTTACAAATTCAAATGGTACATCTACTTTTCTTACTATTTTTTACTATTATTCTACTGAAGAATTCAAATTTTTATAAGAATGATAATCTTCTATTTACAGCTAACTCAGAGAAAGATGATAAACTAATTCTAGCAAAACATGATACTAATTGAACATATATTACTATTTAAAAATCAACTAAGGTATTTAACTTCTTTTAATTCCTGTTTATGACTTAATACAAAGGTAATAGGAACATTTATTCTAATCTGATCCAAAACATCTACTGATTTCCTGCTCAAATTTCAATAGCATGAATAAAAGCCCGATTTCAAATCATTTTTAGTTCTAGCTTCTTTTGAATTCGAAGTTCTACTATACCGATGGAGATTATAAACGCAATTTCAACAAACTAACTAGATAATTTCTAATATTACCAGCCTACTAACTCTAGTATTCACAAATAAAATAACAGTCCAAGTCCATCTAAAAGTCCTAATTATACAGTCCACAATTCATTAATACAATTGAAGTATATCTCAAATGAATCAACTAATAACAATAGTAAAGCTAATTTTCTAACTGAACAGTAGCATAAAATTCAAACACAGATATGCATTTTTTATTACATAAACTTCAAAAATGATCTTCTACATATGAACACAACTTCAGCACTACTTGAGCAGGGTAATATACCTGGAATTAGGAAAAGAAAGAGGAGGATCAGCAGCAGTTTCTAATGCAGAAATACTTCAAAACAGCAACAACAACTACAACAGCCACAAACAGCCAATATAGGAATAGTTTTTCAATCCAAATCCATCTTCAAATCAATCAATACCAAAGAAATATACAGTGGCCAAAATTCGACTAAATGAACTCCTTAATCTACTCGAACTTGTTCCAAATAACCTTTGATCCTCAAACACCAAAATTAGAACTATAAAAGCTGAAATTAAGCTGAAACTTCAATTAAACAGTGTATTTTTTGTTTTTTCTACTGATTTTTCTATTATTTTTGGATTTTTTGAAGGTTTGAATTTCAAAATCAGATCTAAAATTGAAGATGAAGTTTTTGGGGAAAATTTTGGAGGCTAAAAACTTCTTCATGAAGGCACTATTTATGGCTTTATATAGGCAGAAATGGGGCAGTCTTCAGATTATTATTTACACTATAGGCCCCTTCCTTTTTATTCAAGTAATCCCTTATCTTCTAACTTGTTACCCAAGTTACACCCCTAAGTTTACTGAAATATACCCTAAAGTCCTATTCTAGAAGAGACTAAACTATTCTACTGTTATCTATCATGTTCTACCTAATCCCAAATACCTAAACTACCCTTGAAGTTCCCTTGAAATTACTAACCAAACAAACCCTTTACTTGATTTTAAAAATAACTATAGTTAACTCTATTGAATCTAAGTCAAATATAACCAATCAGTTTCAATATCTGAACTGAGGGATTCAACTAACTCTAATTAGGTATTGAATTAACTAATTAAAAATCCAAAATAACAAGTACTATCGTAAACCTAAAATCAATAGAAAATTAACACATAAATCAACCACTATTGAAACTGATTTGCTATGAGCCTCAATTTAGGAATCTAAATCAATCCTAACAAATAAACCCGAGCAGGGTCCAAACAAACACCAGGATTTCGAAATTAAAATAAATCAGAACAAACTAGGATTAACTACAAACAAAAAAAAACTCAGGATAACTGATTCAAAACATGAACAAGATCGGAAGTTAAACAAAATTAAGACTACTCAGAACACCAGAAGAAAAATTGAAGAAAAATAGAAATAGGCAGAATAGGAAATAAAAATAAAGAAACAGAAGAAGAAGAAGTAGAAAAAAAGAAAAAAAATCAAGACGAACTTACTATAGTTTCCCATTCGAGCTCATTCGGTGGTATTTAGACTCCATTGACGGCCAATTCCTCACAAGAGAGGCCCAGGGATCCTTTGATGCGAATTGCATGCGCTTAGGTCATTTTAGGATTTTGGCCGGAGACGTAAAAACTAATATTCGAGCCAATCCGGCTACATTCGAGACAAAAGACCATAGGGGTTGGGTAGAGGAGGAAGAGAGGATACTGGGGTGTTAATTTGGGACTGTTTGGCGTAGCCGGCGTCATGGCCGAAAAATCTTCCACGAGATATTCTAAGGTTTCTGGTGAGATTCGAAGGAAACTAAAGGTGGGAATGGGAAGAGGAGGGCAAGGCAGGTTGGTGGTGTTAATTTGGTGGTTGATGGAATAAGTGGTGTTCGCCACCGGTAGGGTTCCGGCGAGGGCGAGGGCGATGGAGACGGCGATGGCGATGGCGATGGCGATGGCGATGGCGGAGAAGTGTACGAGGAGGGTAGGGAATGTTTTAGGATTTTGGGATTAATTCAGACAATTTTATTAAAAAGCTTGGACTCACTCGTGGCCGTTGGATTAAAAGGAATTGATGGCCATGATTTACTGACGCCAAACGACGTCGTTTTGAAAGGTCAGGGCTAGACCGGGTGGGTTGGTTCGATCTGGGCTTGGGTTGATTTAAATGGGAATTTTTCCTTTTTTGGGCCAAAATAACAGCCCAATTCGTGTATTTTATTAAGACAGCCTCTTTTTGTTCTTTATTTCATTTAATCTCTTGTATTTCATTTTGTATTTTTATTATATATATTTTTTTTTATTTTTTTGTATTATTTCTGATTTTATAAAAATAAACAAATTAAAACAAAGACCTAATATATTCAAAGCTAAGCTAATTAATTCCTAAAATTGATTAAAAATCTATTTTGTGACAAGTTTAACAATTAACAATAAAAAATGCAAAAATAGATCAGTTTTATTATTTTTTTTGATATTTTGTTCTAAAATAAATTAATACCTAATTAATCCAAAAATATGAAATTATATCCTAAATGCAAATGCATATTTTTTGTATTTTTATATGAATTAAAATGCACCAATAAAATACAACAATTAATAAAAAATGCCACAAAATTTACAAAAAATTATAAAATGCTAAAGAAATTATTTTGTTTGAAATTTTGGGAATTATTGCTTAGGGCAAAAATCACGTGCTCACATTGCCGACAAATGATGCCAAGGTGGTGGCCGCCTTTTTGAAAAAGAGCATATTCTTAAGGTTTGGGACTCCACATTCCTTGATTAGTGATGAAGGAACACATTTTTGTAATCAGTTTCTAAATAGCCGTCTAACCAAATATGGGGTCTGCCATAGAGTTATCACTACGTATCATCCTAAAGAAAGAGGACAAGTTGAAGTGTAAAATAGATAAATAAAGCAAATACTAAAGAAAACTGTGAGTGCAAACAGGAAGGATTGAGCATCAAAGTTAGATGATGCCTTATGGGCATATATAACTGCATACAAAATGCCAATTAGAGCATATTCATATAAGCTCGTGTATGGGAAGGCATGTTACTTGCAAGATGAACTTGAACATGAGGCATATTGGGTGGTAAAGAAGTTGAATATTGACTTGGAAGTTCAGATCGAGAAGAGGCTCTTACAGTTGAATGAGTTAGATGAGATCAGGTTGCACGCTTATGAAATGCTAAGCTTTACAAGGAGAAAACCAAGAGATGGAATGACAGCGGTATCAAACCCTGTCACATCAAACCAGACCAAAGGGCACTATTATTCAATTCTATACTCAAGTTATTTCATGAGAAGTTAATATCATGGTGATTAGGTCCGTTTGAGGTGGTGAAAGTCAACCCATATGGTGCAATCGAGTTGCGCTCTTTAAATGGAGAAAGGCAATTCATGGTGAACGAGCAAAGAGTGACGCATTATTCGAGAGGTGTTAACAATTTGTCAGAAGACAAAAGTGCTGCTCGTTGATGAGTAAGTGAGTCCATGCATTGTGCCACAGATTAAATTAGGCACTTGTTGATAGGCAACCCAATATTTATTGATTTCATATATTAGTTTTGCTCTTTTAATTAGAGTATAATAGTATTTTTGTTTTTCTTTATAGTCATAGATATCATAGGTAGGAGGGGCGTTGGAACGTGAAAATGATGTATAAAATATTTAGGCGGAATGTAGAGTATTAAAAAAATAGGGCGATCCTACATCCAATCCAGCGCCTCGCTCTACACTGGCGCTGGGGCTAGAAGCCATTTGTCCATCTAGCGCATCGCTCTGGTTTGGAGCCAGGTAAGTTTTCTCTTTTATTGTTTTCTTCCGTTTTGTTTATTTTCTTAACTCATTGACCCCAACCAATATACGTATTTTCACTCACCTATTAACCCACTCCCCATTACTCATTCCCTTCCTATTCAATTTAAAACAAAATGACCCTACTCCTTCTTTCCCCCTCTCTCACCCGCACATCCATCTCTCCCCCCGCCCCACAATTTTTTTATTCTCTCTCTCTCTCAAACTCGTTGTTCACTCTCTCTTTCTCTCCTTCTCACTCTCTTCAGGTATGTTCTTCTCCTTCTTTTTTTTCACTTATTTTTCACTGCTCCCCCTTCCCTTAATCCCCACTAATATGTTCCCGCCCACAAAGCCCAATAGTATTAGAACTAGATTTATAAGTGGGTGAATTTAGATTGAAAATTTGGTTGGAATTATGTTACACGGGATAGTAATTTAAAATTTCCTCTACCTCGTCCAAATTTGTGAGGGTAAACATGCTAACCAGTTATTGAATTGACAAGTATATAGTAGATGCCCACCACCTGTTTGATGAATTGTTTAAATAAATAATTTGTGCACATTGAAGTTTGAGTAGCTGACTATTTTTGTATGATATTTTGGCTTAAGTGTGGGGTGTTTCGGGGGTAGGGGGAGGGAGGGGGGTTACATCGCCCGAAGCTTGTTACCAATGAATGCCATGCCATACCTTCCTACCTATTTTTGTATGTGTCACGTATGTTGTATTTTATCGTATTGTTAGGATAGGTTAGTGTATCGTATTCTTTTATAGTAATCAGGGTCGTGCTTCTTATGCTTGAAATCCTACTAAGTTGCATTGTGCTATAGTTGAGTAGTTGTTGTGATAAGGTGTGACATATCAAATATTATTGTGTGGCGTGGAGATGTCTTGATTACCCATTGCCTTTGTTGTGCAATACATACATGCTTTATAGACAACTATTGTGAGTATTTTTCATTGAACCTTCGAATCTAAGCGTGGGGTCATCTTCGACTTTCACTTTAACCTTAGAAGTTTCTTGATTATTTCTCACATACGAGGTGATTGTTTTGTAGGTTGTAGTGGTTCGTGATGGCGCATGAAAAATGTAGGGTGTGGGGAAGTCCTACACTACTTATCTTCCTCCTAAAAAGTGCAAAAAAGGTGAAGGATCGTCTAGGCAAGCAAAGGAAAGTTGTTGCTAAGGGGTACGAAAATACACCTTTGGGACCACTGACTAAGTTAAAATTGGTTCGCGAGGATCCTATCTAGTAGTACCATTAGTTTGAGCCGTATGGGATATATATTTGGAGATGGGGGTCAATATGATCCCTTTGGACAGGAACTTCACTCAGGTTCTAGAGAGGTTGAAAAGCTTAAAGATGGATAAACTACTGGAGTGTTTTGGGCATGCAAACCTGAGCATGGTAAATGAGTTATATGCAATTGGAACAAGGACAGGTACATGTCATAAGTGAGAGGAAAGGAGGTGCCACTTTATAGGGAGTCTTTATGCAATTTCCTAAGGGTTGACCGTCCAAACCCAAAAAATTTGCCAAGGTTTTTAAAGATCCTAACATACACAACTCGTCTCACTCTTTGTGGAGTAGATTCAAATGCCAAGTGAACAAGGACCAAGGGTCGCGGCCACAATGAGCTATTATGGGTTGATTTTTAACAATACTACCAAGGTGTGGCATAATTTTATGAAAACAATGTTAATGACGGTGGAACACAACACGGGATACACTTCGGTATGGATGATGATGAGACTGGAGCTTCGGTTGGTGTGCAGTCTAGTAATGAGGGATCTGAGTATGACCCAGAGAGGTTGGATTGTCATGGAGTTTTACTTTCCACCTCATCTTTATTTTTTGATATTTTATATGCATCGGGGACTATGCATTCGATAAATGGGAGGAAGGAGGGACTAACTTTATGTGTTTTGTAATTGTATAAACTCTGTCAGTTTTTATTAGTCATAACTCGTAGTTTAGTAGTAATCTAGTGTTAGAGTTAGTGGAAAAAAAGTGGAAAAAAAATTAAAAAGGAAAAAATCAAAAAAATTTGGACTTCTCTCGATGATGTTTCTTTTGGACAGGTTTCTTGAGGGATTACGGTCCGATTAAAAATAAAATACAAAAACAAATCTTTTATTTTTATTAGCGGTAGTTAGTTTCCATTATTTTTTCTTTGGGTACCGGTTCTTTTTCAAGGGGTGTAATTTGAACTGGGTATTTTTTTGTATTTTTAGGATTAGCATAGGAAGGAAAATGGAGTTGCTCTAGATATATGTTGACATGTTTCTAGCACAATTAGGCTATGACATGAGATTTATCTTCCTGTTGTATGTGATTTGAAATTTGACGCCTAAGTTGAAAGTGAATAGCCTACTGTGTGACGCCTTCTTTCAGTTGCTTGACTCGTATGTCATCTAGTGTATTGTTGTCTTAAAATTTTTAACTATGTGTACTTGTTTGAATTGAGAGTTGAAAAGAACCATCTTGATTGAATCATGTGAAATGTGTGTGTGGGAATATTTGTTGATATTCTGTGCTATCATGTGTAGTATAGAACTTTCCCCGTGTATTAATTGAAGTGAAATCATTAAGTTGTGCTAGTCTAGGTTATGGCATAGGCATTTATTTGTCTGATCATGGATGTACCTGTCACTTACAAATTATGTTCATAGCTCATTTGAGCTTGTAGATCTTTTTTTTTACACCCGTATTGCAAGTTGTATCCTCATTTCTATTCTTAACTTAAGTCTGTTGAGACTTTACCTCCAACGGAACTTAGTCGCTAAAATAAGTAATGTGAGATATTGGGAAGTAACTTTTGAGTGGAACTATGGAAGGACCAAAAGATGCTTTTAAATTTATGAAGGGCCACTAGCCGAGAACCTTAATGTAGGGACAGTGTGTAGAAAAGAAAAAGAGAAAAAAAGAAAAAAAGAAAAAAAGAAAATATACAAGGGAAAGAATTATGAAGAATGTTGATACTCCAAAAAGGAAAACACACATCCTAGTCTCCTTAATTCAGGCTAGTGGAGATCAATAAGTGCTTAAACAAAAAAGGGCTAAGTTGTGTATGGTTTTATAGCAAGGTGAATTGTTTGAGAAGAATATGTGCTTGAATGTTGAGTATAGTTTATTAAAGTGCTTAGGAGAGTTAGATATTAATATCCGAATTTATCCTACTCATTCCTTAGCCTACATTACAACTAAAAAAGATTCAACAGGCACAGGCAGACATTCAGATAAAAGGCGAGGAAGATAGGTGCTCGAACCTCTTTATGATGGAAGAGAATGAATCTGATAGTAAATAAGGAATAGATACGTACTATTGGGCATTAAATACAGAAACGTTAAGGAATCTGTATTGAATCAAATATTATTGCTGATTGTAACATTACATTAAATGCCGTTAATTGACAATAATGGCTCAATTATGGAAGAAACGAAATGTATTACTTAGAAATAGCTATAAAAGGAGAAGATTGATCATTTGTAAGGACACAAAATATCATCGGAATATACTGATTTACTTTGCTTTCTTCTGTTCATCTTATTATTAGCAAAATCAATTTCCTTTATTTATTTTTTGATTATCATTAATTCGAGTTCTTCTAAAATAAAGCTTTGACCGAAAGTATTATTTTTGGTTAAACAAATTAGTTTCGTTACCAGAAATCTAATAACCGTTTACTTTCTTAATCAATTTTTTCATCCAAAAAACTTACCATGTCAAATAATAACGACAACAACCAACAAGATCCTCAACATCAGGAAAATAATGAGGGTGATAGGACCCCGCTTCCCTCACCACGTGATTCGCAACGTCAGTCACGAGAAGGAACTCCTGAAGCCTCTGAAACAAATAATGGGGTTGCAAATCAAAACAGATTCGAGGCAAATCAAAATGCTGGATTTGCAAACGAACAAGCACTCGATGATGCCTTAAACAACCTCATTGCTCAATCAGTCAACAATGCTCTCCGTGCTTTTACCAGCCAATTGCCAGTTGTACCACCAGCACCAGCTCCGCATAAAAATACTTTGGAAAACCCACGTTCTGGTTGTTAACTCAGGCATTGGTGGAACTCCAAGCTAGTCTCGCGACGGCGAACCGGGTAACATAGTTAATTTTGATTTACAAAATTTAGTTCTAACCTTATAGAAGCAGCTCAAGGAGCAAAGTGATCGCATAGAGCAAATACCTGAAGTGCCACATGTAATCAAAGGAATAGACATGGATAAGTACTCACAACAACCATGGAAGCCTAGTGCAGCTCCGGTGCCGATCCCGAACAAGTTCAAAATGCTCAATATTCTAAAATATGATGGCACAACTAATCCACGAGACCACGTGACGGCATTCACAAATGGCCTAAAGGACAACTATTTAACTAAATAAGAAATTGAATTAGTGTTGCTTAAAAAATTTGGTGAAACACTCACCAAGGGGGCATTAACATGGTATTCCCTTTTACCTAAAAATTCTATAAATTCTTTTGCTGAGCTTGCAGATTCTTTTATCAAAACACATTCGGAAGTTCAAAAAGTTGAAAAGAGAATGGAGGATATTTTCAAAATCAAGCAAGGAGATTCAAAGTTGCTTAGAGAGCTCGTGGATAGGTTCCAGTGTGAAAGAATGACGTTACCACGTGTAACAGACAATTGGGCAGCTATAGCCTTCACCAGTAATTTGAATGAAAAAAGCTCAGAAGCCACGAATCGACTCAAAGAAAGTCTTCAAGAATTCCTAGCAACAACATTGTAACGACCCCATTTCCCAAACCCGGTCGTGATGGCGCCTCTCGTGAAGACAAAGCCAGCCAGACCATCTCAGAACACCACTTAAAGCAGTTATATAACAATTCAAATATGAATTAATCAATATAAATACGATCCAATACAGCCCGACCGGGGTGTCACAAGTCACGAGCATCTAGGAGAGTCTTTATTACAATTTTAAAGTCTATAATACTAGAGTAAAATCTGGAAAAGAAGAAGAAGAAGAAGAATCTCGGTGTCGCGAGCGCCGGCGGTCACCTTGCTTAGCTACGATAGCAATACCTTCAATCCGCTACTAACCCGCTACCGGATAAAATAGTACCTGCAACTACACGCGAGGTGCAGGGAGTAAAGTGAGTACTTCCAACTCAGTGGTAATAAGAGAGAATAATAACTGAGCGATAAGAAAATACGTATGGGCACACCAAAATGCTATAAAAGACAGTACAACCCTTTGAGGAAAACCGTAATACTTTGAAAATCTTTCAGAAAATCTCAAGATCAGTTAAAAATCTCTTTTACAAAATCTCTCTTACAAATACCCCTTCTTCTTTTTCAACAGCCAAGCATATGAATGCTATATCAGTTAGAGCAAGTCGGCTCACAAATCGGCCCCTTGGGCACATCACTCCTTAACATATAACACCAGGGTATCTGGTTAACAAGGCAGGTAACAATATGTATGCCAATGATATATGAGTGCTAAATGTCATGCCACGTAGTACAAACAGGAGTGAATGCATGAATTCAATGCAATACATATGACCGCTACGGCGCGTAACCCGATCCATGGGTACCCTGCGCTCACTGGGGGTGTGTACAGACTCCGGAGGGGCTCCTATAGCCCAAGCACTATAATACTGCAGCGTGCAGTCCGATCCATATAATATACTACTGTGGCGTGCAGTCCGATCCATATAATATACTACTGCGGCGTGCAGTCCGATCCATGCAATATACTACTGCGGCGTGCAGTCCGATCCATGCATGTATATGCATATGGACACATAACGCTCGAAGCCTGAAAGCCTCCTCATATAACACTCGAGGCCTGAAAGCCTCCTTACATCACTCTTCATGTCCTCGCATATGGCCCTCGGCCTCAATCAGTCCCAAAATAGTCAAAAGCCCCTCGGGCATCAGTAAAATAATAATACTCAGTTCAAACAATAGTTCAAATATCAGTTGAAACTCCAAGTTTGAGAAAAATATAGCTGAGTTCATGAAACAGTGTAAATCACATGGACTGAGTTCAAATAATATTTCAAATAGTGAGGAAAACACTGATGATAGTTCATAAAGAGTTCAAATAATCTGCAATAAGTCCCAAGTATGGCAATGAGCCCAAGTCATAATGATAACAGCAAAACATTTGCAAATACACTGTAAAAGCCAACAACTGGGACAAACCTCAAGTCACGATCCCCAATGGTGCTCTACCCCACGCTCAGGTCCAGCGTGCAAGTCACCACAATACAGCACTAAGATATGCAAATCTGGGGTTTCAAACCCTCAGGATATCATTCCCAAGTATTACTCAACTCGAACCGGTGGGATTCCTCGCTCGCGACCCCTTTGCCCCTCAAATTGGCCTCCACGCGCGTCGAATCAAACCAAAACCAGAGCGAATACATTATAATATACAAATGGGACATTACCCAATCGAAAACAATCGAAAATTCACGAAATTTGCAAAACCCGAGCACCGAGACCACATCTTGAAAAATTATAAAATTAACATCAACGGATTCCTTATCTCGCCACGAGTCCGTACATACCAAAAACTCCCAAATCGGACCAGAAATGGCCCTTCAAATTCCAAATTTAGAATTTCAATCTCAAGCCTTAATTTCTTATAATTTGGCTATATTTTCATGAATTTCAAGGATGATTGCATGATAAAATCATGTATTTAGTTCATAGGACTTACCTCCAATCACTTCCCATCAAAACCCCTTCAATTCCCGTTCAAAAGCTCTCAAGAATGACCAAAAATGGTGGAAAAATGGGTTGGGTTCGCGGATGAAATATTTTTAACATTCTGTCCGGGTACTGTAGCTAACACTATGCGATCGCATTAGAGCTCCTGCGATCACATAGAACAAAATTCTTGGGCACTGTAGCTAACACTATACGATTGCATAGAACAAAAATCATGGGTACTGTAGCTAACACTATGCGATCGCATTAGAGCATTGCGATCGCATAGAACAAAATTTCGGGTACCGTAGCTAACCCTCTGTGATTGCATAGAACAAAATTCCGGCTCCAAATTTAACCCTGTGCGATCGCATAAGCCTCCTGCGATCGCATAGAACAAATTTCTAGGGTCTCAAATTACTCTATGCGATCGCAACACTCCCTATGCGATCGCATAGCACAACCAAACAGCCCCCATAATTCCTTCTATGCGATCGCATGAATCCCTCTGCGATCGCATAGAACAAAAGTTCCCTGCAATTTTTCTGCTGCATTTTTCAACTCAAAAGTTCCCGTTAGCCATCCGAAATCACCCCGAGGCCCCCGGGACCTCAATCAAAAATACCAATACATCCTATAACGTTATTCAAATTTTCTCCAATTATCAAAATACCTCAACTAACACCAAAACTATCGTATTTCATCAAATCGAAGCCTAAGTTTTTCCAAGAACTTCCGAAACGCGCTTTTGATCAAAAAACCAACCAAACGACGTCTGAATGACCTGAAAATTTACAGACATATCCAAAACCACCTAACGAAGCTAGTACAACTCTCGGAATTCCATTCTGACCCTTGGATCAAAATCTCGCCTATCAACCAGAAATCGCCAAAATACTAACTTCGCCAAAATAGGCTAACTTCTTCACCGGACCTCCAAAATTACTTCCGATTGCGCTCCTAAGCCTTAAATCATCACCCGGAGCTAACCGAATCATC
>MU706528.1:126154-156381 GCA_026770625.1 Nicotiana glauca
GATTCCTTATCTCGCCACGAGTCCGTACATACCAAGAACTCCCAAATCGGACCAGAAATGGCCCTTCAAATCCCAAATTTAGAATTTCAATCTCAAGCCCTAGTTTCTTATAATTTGGCTATATTTTCATGAAATTCAAGGATGATTGCATGATAAAATCATGTATTTAGTTCATAGGACTTACCTCGAATCACTTCCTGTCAAAACCCCTTCAATTCCCGTCCAAAAGCTCTCAAGAATGACCAAAAATGGTGGAAAAATGGGTTGGGTTCGCGGATGAAATATTTTTAACATTCTGTCCGGGTACTGTAGCTAACACTGTGCGATCGCATTAGAGCTCCTGCGATCGCATAGAACAAAATTCCCTGGCACTGTAGCTAACACTATGCGATTGCATAGAACAAAAATCCTGGGTACTGTAGCTAACACTATGCGATCGCATAGAACAAAATTTCGGGTACTGTAGCTAACCCTATGTGATTGCATAGAACAAAATTCCGGCTCCAAATTTAACCCTATGCGATCGCATAAGCCTCCTGTGATCGCATAGAACAAATTTTCAGGGTCTCAAATTACTTTATGTGATCGCAACACTCCCTATGCGATCGCATAGCACAACCAAACAGCCTCCATAATTCTTTCTATGCGATCGCATGAAACCCTCTGCGATCGCATAGAACAAAAGTTCTCTGCAATTTTTCTGCTGCATTTTTCAACTCAAAAATTCCCGTTAGCCATCCGAAATCACCCCGAGGCCCCCGAGACCTCAACCAAAAATACCAATACATCCTATAACATTATTCAAACTTGCTCCAATTATCAAAATACCTCAACTAACACCAAAACCATCGTATTTCATCAAATCGAAGCCTAAGTTTTTCCAAGAACTTCCGAAATGCGCTTTTGAACAAAAACCCAACCAAACGACGACCGAATGACTTGAAAATTTGCAGACATATCCAAAATCACCTGACGAAGCTACTGCAACTCTCGGAATTCCATTCTGACCCTCGGATCAAAATCTCGCCTATCAACCGGAAATCGCCAAAATACTAACTTCGCCAAAATAGGCTAACTTCTTCACCGGACCTCCAAAATTACTTCCGATTGCGCTCCTAAGCCTTAAATCATCACCCGGAGCTAACCGAATTAACAGAATTCAATTCCGAGCCCTCTAACTCACAAGTCAACATCCGCTTGACTTTTCCAATTTAAGTCTTCTTAAAAGAGACTAAGTGTCTCATTTGTTATCAAAATTACTCCAATTAAATTCTAACGCACTCAATACCGATAATGAATCATAAAGAAATACAATAAGGGAGAAACGGGGCGGTAACTCACGTGACGACGGGTCGGTTCGTCACAAACATGGAATGACGTTTACAACAGGTATAGCACAAAGCTAAGGATAGAAGAAGATATCATCTCACGGTCTAAAAAAGAGGAAAAGATGAGTTCGAGACGGGCAGAAACCAAAAAAGGTCCGGGAAAAATAGATACAAACCATATATGGGCCCAACGGGAAAAGATTCACGATCAAAATAGGATTGTTCAAGGTACGATCATAGATCGAGGAATAGAGAGTCGGGATCATCAAGGTTTGGGAATGATCGAAACACGCGAGAGTCGCGGGATGATGATAAAAACTTGAAGGCAAGATTTGGCGGTTATAATTTTAATGTAAGCACTTCCAAGCTCGTAGCTGTTTCAAGAAGCATAGTGTTTAACCAAAAAATAAAATTTCGGTCAAAGCGATAATTTAGAAGAACTCGGGTTACTGATAATAAAAAATGAATAATAGTAATTGATTTTGAGAGCAATAGAATAGGTAACAGAAAATAGAGTAACTTAGTATATTCAATTGATATTATGAGTGTGAGCACCTAATTTTTGCCCTACATGAAAATAGCTCATAAAAATTTATCAAAAATAATTTTAGTTGATTTTTAGGAATTTTTCTTTATTTAGTTGCATTTCATGCATTTTAATATTTTAAAAATCATAGAAAAATTATAAAAAATATCAAAAATACCATGCATTGCATTTAGGGTTGGTTTTTACATTTTTAGAATTAATCATAATCATTTGCTTTATAAAAATTTAAAAATCACAAAAATAGCTCATTTTTATATTTTGTCTTTTAATTTTGTTTTATTAATTTTTCACTTTTAATATAAAATTAAATATTGTTTATAATTTTATAATTATCTTATTAGTTTAATTTCATACTTTGGATAATTTAGGATTTATAATATGTAGGATTTTAATTAAAAGAAAGAAAATAAAAGAAAGTTTGGTTTTGGGCCTTCCTAATTAAATCTTCTCAGCCCAATTAAATTTTTCCATAACCCAATTCCAATATTACTACCCAAATTCTCATTACCCATTGCCTATTATCTTACCTCCTATATATAAGAATAAATTTAGGAAACCTAAATAGACACACATTAGATCCTCTACCTTTAGACATAACCTAGCGCCGTTGATAACCAAAAAAAATGGAACTCCCCCCATCTTAAAAGCAACGTTGTTTGCTGGCCTCTTCTTCCTCGTAAACACGCATGGAAAACTAAAAAAAAAATGCAGAAAGAGTAGAAAGCAAAAGTTCAGCAATTCAAAATTGGATCTGAGATCTGTAATGGAAAAACTTCAAAAAAAAAAAATAAGAAGTGAAATAATATAGAAAGAAATCTTTGAAGCATTGGAAGTTACTGTCGATTTCTTTGATGTTGGGTTTGAGAATTCTTATATTTTTTTGAGCTGATTTTTGGTTGGGTTTAGCGCTAGTTGTTGCCGATTCTATGACCGACTTTGCTAAGCTTTACGCCTTGGAGTCTTCAGCGATTTCATCGTTAATTGAGAGCCTTTCTTTGTAGTTGATGCTGAATTTCTGCTGAGCTTCGGTCGAGTTCGTCTCGGTTTTGGTCAGTTTATTCAATTAATCCATTATTTTCAGGTATTTCTCTTGAACTTTGGATTGTCAATTGAATAGGAAATGTGTCTTTGATGGAAGATGTATATGAGCTGTGAAGTTATTGGAATTAGTCTTTGTTTGGCTTTGAATTTCTATTCTCGATCAATGCTTTAGCATTTTGGATCACTAGTTTCTTATTCTACTCTTAAATTTCATGGATTAGGAGCATGATTTAGATACCATTTTTTGTGTTGTAAAAATGTTAAATCTGCTATGGTCTCCTTCTGCAATTTTTTTTATATTTAATTCGGAATATCCTATAGTTGCTTATTTCTTCACTCCACATGCTTGTGTATAATTGTTGGTCAAATATCATTATCCCCCCAGCCTCATAATTTGCCTATGTTAAAAATATTTGAATAATTTTCCGATGCTATATCGGATGTAGCTGTTTTTATCAAATGCTTATTTTGTACTATTCTTCCTTCCAAAAATCAGTAGCCTCCACTTTAATTCAAGATTGGTTTTGAAAAGGCATCGAATAGTTGGCATGAATATAATTTCACTTTTGAGGATCTCATACAAATATGGCATATAGTCAGAATTGTTAATTAACAAGGATACTGTCATAAACAATGGAAAGAAATCAGTTATTTTGTTAAATCTTAGAATAAGACTAAGGCTTTCAATAATGAGTAATCCTTCAAGTCTTGAATATTTAGTTATTGATCGCGTTGGCAGCTTATAAAGTTAGAATCAGTTGTTTGTCCATGAATGACTTCTATGACTATTAAGCCATCTTTGACCTCAAATCTTAGAAATAAATAATCCATGAACGCGTAGTTGCTTTAGACGCGTTATTTTAATAATTAATTTTTTTAAACTCGGGTGCACATTTATATGACCCAAATCCAAATCTCAACAATGTTAGATAAAATATGTCGAGATCCGCAGGTGCATTTATGTGACGTGGTTCAAAACGTATTTTAAATGATGTTGTAATTTTTCCTTAAAAAATAATTAAAAGCGGTTATAAAGTTAAAATTGAACCTTACGTTAAACATATATTAAAATCATATAATAGGCCAATTATGATAGTTTAAGCGACTGAGCTAGAACCACATAATTTGGAGGTGCCTAACACCTTCCCTCGGGTTAACAGAATTCCTTATTAAGAATTTCTGGTTCGCAGACTTCAAAAGGAAAGTCGAAATTTCCTCGATGTAGGAATTTAAATAAACCGGTGACTTGGGACACCAAATAAACTATCCCAAGTGGCGACTCTGAATTGAATAAATAATCCCGTTTCGAATAATGTCACTTAAAGTGGAAAAACTCCCTTGTACTACCTTCGGGTGTGTAAAAAGGAGGTGTGACAACTCTGACGACTCTGCTGGGGATTAGAACCCAGAACTTCGGTTCAGGGTTCAAGAATTCGAGCTTAGATGAATTGTTATATTTTGGCTTTATCTGTTATTTGATTTTATTACATGTTTGGGCCTAATGTGCTAAATGATGCTTTTACCGCTTTGATATTATCTGAACAGTATATAAACTGCTACGAAACCCCTCTCTTCTCTCTCCTGAGGAGTGCACGTTGGTCGTGACTTCTTTCTGTTAGTGCCATAAACGAGGTTCGGACAAGTTTTTAAGCCAGATGATCTTTTGGCTACTGGTACGCAGGCCCCTCCCCCCTCCCGGCTTGAGTTGTCCGCTAGGGTAAGCCAGGTCTAGAACAAATAAATCCAAGCCTAGGATAAGGCATTAAAAAATCGTCGATATGTGGGGTGATCAAACCGACTCATCTACAACTCATCTTTGAAAACAAGATGCGCTCCTACGTGAGGAGGGGGAAATGAAAATAAGAACGATGCACATGGATGAAAGAGCACGCTTTGAGGGAAGAGGGGAATAATATAGCCTCATGCTGGATCCCTAGTAGGTACATTTGTTTGCATCACGTGAATTTGACCTTAAGGACTCAACACAGGGGTTGGGTCCGTTAGGACAAGTGTACCTAAATGAAAAAGACCATCCTGATGCATCTTACGTGCTACTTGCATATCTGTCTTTTCAGACTTGCATATTGACTGACTTCTAGAATGGAGGAAGAAAATCAAAAAAGAAAAAAGAAAAAAAAGAAAATCAAAACAATGATATGTAGGTATTTAGAATATTCTAAAACTCTGTCGGATTTCTGAAAAAATGAAAAAAAAAAAAAAAAAAAAAGTCGTTTCAAAATGAGCCAAAATTTCAAGCGCCATGTTTCCCCTATTACGTCAAAACTGACCGAACTACACGGGTCTGACTCTCACCGGATGTGAGATACGTAGGCAAACCTCATCGGTTCCGACCCCAATTTTCAAAAAATCCAAAAAAAATATTTTCCTTTAGTCCTTTTTTAAAAAAAATCTTTCCTTACAAAATTAAAAAAAAGGTAGTTTTAAACTCAAAAAATGGTTTCCATCTGTGGAGCTGAATGATCAGGATACGGCTGCTAACTCGTGAAACTGCATCTGATTTATGGATATCTCATGCAATATTACTGCATCTTTTCTCCCTTCTGATTAGGATTTTCATACCTAGTGTACTATATTGTCATTATTCAGTGGTATCCGTGTGGTTACACACTCAATTTGGAGGTGATACTGTAGTAGACAAGGCACGATTGATAAAGGATTATACAATACTATCTGTGAAGCTAAATGAATACTCTTGGAGTCTTATAGGTTTGCAGAGTTCAGAAGGTTTGTGTACTGGTTTGGAATTCAATTTCGTCTTTGGATTGCATACTTTGGCGCCTGGTGAGAGATGTATAGGTGCTACTTCGTATTTACCATTGCCATTTGGATTCACATATACGGACAAGAGATGGACTTATGCAACAATTCAAAGTGTAATAGCTAGTTCAGTAGATCTTTACAGTATTTCTTTAGTAGTAGCTAGTAGGTTCCTGCTTTTTATATGGATTTTATTGATCACATTGTATACTTTGGACCCTATTTGGGATTTTTTATTTATATATTAGCCACTAGGCAGCCTGCCTAGTGGGATATTTGCTTAAAAAAAATGATTTTCATCTTTCTAATGTCTTTCATACAAAAAAAGAAAATCAATAAAAATCAAAATTCAAAATACGGGTTTCCTTCATTTTGAAGTATTTTTCAAAAAAAAAAAAAATCAGAAACAAAAATCCAAAAAAATACTCTTTAGATGTCTTTCTTTTGTAAATGTCCATAAAAATTTTTGAAAAATTGAAGTCCAAAAATAATTTTGCTTTTCTTTAGAAGTACTTTTGTAAATAAACAAAAACTCAGAAATCCAAGACATTTTTCTTAAAAAGTCCCTCTTTTGAAAATTAAGAGGCAACATTCAAAATTCAAAAATATTTTCTTTCTTCTTTAGAAAAAGAGAAACAAATAAAAATTCAAAAAAAAATATTTTCGTTTTTACTTTTAAAATTCCCAAAGTTCAAATAAAAAACAAATGAATTTTTAAAAGTCTTTCTTTCAAAAAATAAAATAAAAATAGAGTCAAAATCAAAAATCCAAAAAAAAATTCCCTTTCTTCTTTTAAAGTATTTTTTTTAGAAAATTCCAAAAAGAAACAAAAATAAAAAATCAAATATATATATATATATATATATATATATATATATATATATATATATATATATATATATTATTTTTTTCTTTCTTCTTTTAAAGCATTTCTTTCAAAAATTCCAACCAAAAAAAAAAGTTAGCTTACTTACACCATTCTCAATCTTCCCTCTGAACTACGCAAGATCTGATTCATGCGGGGTCATGATTCATAGGCAATCCCCATCGGATTCGATCATAGCCATAAATAAAATGAGTGAAGAATAAACTGAAAAAAAAAGAGAAAAAAAATAGAGTAAGAAAAAAAGAGAATGACAAAAAATAAAAGAGCGACAAAAACAAAAAGAAAAGAGAGAAAAAATAAAAGAGCGGCAAAAACGAGATGAAAAAAAATCAAGAGTGATTAAAAAGAGAGTATAAATAAAGAAAAGAAGAGGTAAAGTTAGTTAAGGCCGGGATGAAACATGCAATCGTTCAAACTCATGGTAGAAGCATTTAACAGTTAGGTGCATTACATTCCAACGTGCGATTTTCTATATGTTAAATGTTTCAAAACTAACAAGGTTGTTGGATGTGCAAATTAGCCAGGTTTTGGTGGTTGGTTTTGTTGGTAGTCTACCCTCCCCTCCTTCACAAGATCCAAAGGTACATATGGCCTCCCCAAGCAATCTACCAATCATCGATCCTTAGGATAGCTCATCATCGACTATTCTGCAGCTGGAATCAGCAGCAGCTACAGAAATTAAGATATTGCGTCTCCATATATTGGAAATGTCGGATGCCTGGTCTAATGGTAGGGAACCACCAAGTGCAATCCCTGGGTTCCCTGAGTTGATCCCTAGTTCAGGTGAGGTTACCAACGCCCATGTGCCCAACTCGCTCATCCGATGCGGGCACCCTCCAATGCCCTCAAATTGTCCTGACATGCCTTCTGTGGTTCGCCCCCAAGCTCCGGCTTCAAGGGAACCGCCTTCAATGTTTATCTTTAAGGGTCCACTGCTTCAACCAAAAATAACATATCTGACCCCGTACTCTTTTACTCAACCTTCGCAGTATGATCTCTCCGTGGAGCAAGAAAAGGTTATTAAAAATCCCTAGCAAGAGAAAATTGCTCGGAAAATGAAGAGCCTGGAACAAAGCCTGAAAAACATGCAAAGTTTGAGTGGCCAAAAGAGTGTCTCATACTCTAACCTCTGTATGTTTCCCTATGTCCACTTGCCAGCTAGCTTCAAGATGCCAAAATTTGAAAAGTAAAACGGGCACGGAGACCAGGTCGCTCATCTGAAACGATACTATAACTAGTTGAAGGGAGTTGGTGGAAAAGAGGAGCTGCTAATGGCCTATATTAGGGAAAGCCTCACCGGAATCGCTTCTGAGTGGTATACAGATTAAGAAATTACTCATTGGCACGTATGGGATTATATGGCCCAAGATTTCGTCCGCCAATTCCAGTATAATGTGGACATCGCTCCTGACAGAAACACTTTGTCCAATTTGAAAAGGAAAACTGCGGAAAGCTTCCGCGAATATGCTATCAAATGGCGTGAGCAAGCTGCCAAGGTAAAGCCTTCAATGGATGAAGTTGAAATGGTCACTATCTTTCTGCAGGCCCAAGAGGCTGATTACTTCCAAAACATGATGTCTGTTGTGAGCAAGCCATTTACTGAGGCTATCAAAATCGGGAAAATGATTGAAAACAGTTTAAAAATCGGTCGAATCTTGATTCATGCTGCTTTTAAGGCAACATCATAGGTTGCTTAGAATGGTTTGGAGGTTTTGATACACAAAAATGGGAGTGAAGAGGGAGTCATGATGGTTTCAAGCTCGAGGGGGGCCCGCAGGTCATTCGGCCAATCATATGTGCCTCCTATCATCCAACCACACTATTATTCCCTTCAAGATGCTGCTTATGTCGTGGCACCGCCTCTCCATGCGGTGATGAACGTGCAAACTTACCCGCTGTCAAAACATTATACACAAAACCGAGCACCACTTCCCAGAAAGGCCCATCCTTACCAAGCTCCATATAATCCTCAACCAAATGATCCTCAATACAATCTTCGCCCAAGAGAGCCTTTCAGAAAGAATCAGTTCACCCCTATTGGTGAATCATATTCAAGCTTGTACCAAAACCTAATCAGGCTAGATCTATTGCAGCTAGTGGCCCCGAACCGGCCAAACCCCGAGTCCCCCTCGCACCGAGCTGATGCTAGCTGTGAATACCAATCTGGAGCAGTGAGACACAGTACAGAGGACTATTGGACCCTCAAAAGGGCAGTTAAAGATTTGATTGAAGCTAAAAGAATTATTTTTCGGGATGAAGAAGCTCCTGATGTGATGAACAATCTGTTGCCTGCCCACAACGACCGGCCAATAGTTGGAATGATTTGTGAAAATGAGGAACTTGACCCGGCACTGAAGGCCATTGCAGCCATTGTTGAGATGGAAGAAAATCCAAAAAATGGTTGCCAAGCTTGAAAAGTTCCCCATCAGATGGGAGTCTCGGTAGCCAGTCTTGCTATCCTTTCTGCATCCGGATTATCTCAGGGTGTGATTCGGATGTTTTGGCTTTATTGTCTTACTTACCGATTAAACCCTTATATCTTCAAAAATTGGAAAAAAATCAAATGAAATTAATATTTCATTGCACAGAAATGTCTCTTTTCTTAATCTTGTTATTTTTCTTATTCTCTTTTCAGTTCTGTTAAATGCAGATTTCAATAACATGACATGCTTGCGGACTTCATGCCCAGATCCCAAAATGCTATCAGACTTCGAAATAATGAGTCAAGCCAAAATTCAGAGAAGATAAGTTTAAGGAAATAAAATAAAGAGTTGGAACAACTGAAGAAAAATTGGTTCCAGATTGGAAAGGTCCGTACCTTGCAACAAGAGTACTGCCAAAAGAGTGCGTTGTACTTGGTAAACATCGAAGGAAATATCCCTGTAAAAATTGTCAATGCAAATGCAGCCAAAAGTTACTACATTGGATCCTCTATATAAAATAAATGTTCTCCGGTTGTGATGAAGAAGGCTTTCTTTCTTAGTATCCAAATATTCAACCCTTTGCAAACTCTTTGAGCCGGTTACTCTTCTTTGATTACCCTCTTTGGAACCTGAAAATGTTATTGAAAAAAAAAGTTGAAATTGAAAAAAAAAATGAAAAAAATAAAGAAAGAAAAGAAAGATACAAAAAGGGGAAGAAAAGACAAAGAAAATGAAATGAAAAAAAAGGGAGAGGAAAAGCAAAGGAAAAATAAAGAGAAAACAAAACAAAACAAAAGAAGAAAAAAAACAAAAGAAAATCCAAAAACAAAAGTTTCCTGAACTACGTTCGACTTGATTCCGAAAGGATAGGTAGGCAGCCTCTCTCTGGGGTTCAGTCACACCAAAATAAAATCCACAATCTCCTCCAAAGTTGAAACTGGGGCAAAAGTTATAGTGGTTCGACGACAATTCGCCAGAAAGGTTCCAAAGTTGTAATTCCATCCAAACTCTTTTTACCCCAAATCCTATTCAAGTCCTTCTGATCAATCGGTAAGAATGTTCAAGGATAAGAGAATGCAGTTACTTGGATCTGATGCAATCAAAATAAGAGAAATAAAATGAGAGATTCTTATTGGTGAAAACCCACATGGGCACCGTAGGCGATGGTAAGCAGAGAAAAATCAAAATGAGAGAGTCTTGTTAGTGAAAACCCACACGGGCACTATAAGGCGATGATGAGAAAAGAAATGAGAGAGATCAGCTAGTGAAAACCTGCAAAAGGCCCCATTGAAAAGAAGAGCCTCACAGCTATCGGCATCGACAAAGTCCTGGCAAGGTTTCTCGAATTTTGAAGTAGAAGCTGTGATGAATTTCTGAGAGTCGGACGGTTAAAACAGATTAGGCATCCAGTCCAAAAGGCATGTCATGTTCATTGAGGTCTGTATGTACTCCAGATAAGTCCTTATTTCCTTTTCCCGAAAGGGTTACTTCTTATTTTTAACTCATTCTTCATTCCATTGTTTATTTTCTTTGAATCCCTTTTATTCTAACTCTATTCCGGAACTGAGATAAAGAAGGGATGGCAAGACTGATTTACAGGGTTTTTATTTGATGCGAGCTAATGTGCAAAAAAGGAACCCAGCCTCGTCAGGAGCATAAGTCGACCTCAACTGGCCATGGCGGCTAATGTTTTGAAATTGAAAAACTCCTTAAAAGAAAGGAAATCAAAGTCAAATGCGCACAAAGGAAAAATGAAGTTAAAAAGGTTGAGTCCCATGTGGCTAACCGCCTCGGCAAAGATTTGAAAAGCCAAGGGATCCCGATGCTCTGAAATCAAAGTTATTGAAAATGAAAAGAAATCCAAAGTCAAAAGCCCGTAGAGGCAGAATAAAGTGAATGGACCAAAGCCCCATACGGGCGAGCCATCACGATAAATTTTTGAAAAGTTGAGTGCCTCGATTTAGGAAAAAGATCAATCTTCAGAAAAGCCAATAAGCAGCAAGGGGTACCAAAAGAGTTGGGCCGAGATCAAGTTATCGAAACAGTCAAGGCCACAAAACCAACCACCATTTCAAACTAACAATTGTTCTTTGTTTGAAAATAGGAAATGGGTACAATCCAAAAGCGACCTTGTAACAAGAAGGTGTGATGTTCTAAACATCAATACCACACAAGAGGGGGGATGATTTGTGTGGTACCCAATTTTCTGCTTAAACTGCTTCTAGAAGGACCTGGTTCTTCTAAGTGTACAAACTACTGTTGTTTGCGGAATTAAAAGTACATAAAATAAAGAACACAGAGATTTTTACGTGGAAAACACCTGGCTCAAAAGATGAAAAAACCACGACCTACTACTTAGTAGAATTTTCCCAAACTTCCACTAAAATCACTGAGCCAAAACAGCATTTACAAAACTCTTTGTAAATCTAAGGATTAACTCTAATCCCGTTGTAGCAACCAGCCTCTAACTGCTGCGACAACTTCAAGTTCACTCTAACTTGAATACTCAAAGTACCTAATACAATTGCTTCTATGAAAGCTGGAAAGGTACAACTTTAAAACACCTACTACAATTGAACTAGAATAAAAGAAAGACGCATAAAACTCTTTATGGAGCTAGTTTTTCAATCTGGTTCATGTAGTTTCTGGTTTGTACACTTGAATCACACACGAACTGCTTGCAAAAAGCCTTGCTATTTTGCTCCCAATTCACGTTTAACTTCTGCATTTTTGTGCAACACTTTAATGTGAGAACATCCTGCAATTTATAGAGTTCGTAGATGAAGAAATAACTAGAGTTCTGATGCAACTCTTCCTTTGTGGAAGAGTTCTAGTTTATTTCAACTTCTAACCCCTTCCCTATCTTGAATTTTGTTCTTTTTGACTAAGGACTCCTTCTCCTTATCAATTATGCAACCTTTTCGATCAAGAGATATTAAATACACCAAGTTAAGCTTATATCCTTCACGTGAAACCCACATGCTCGAATCTGCCCGTTTCTGTGCACCTGAGTGATGGACCTGGTTCATCCTGAGTTCCTTTATCAGTCTTCAAAACTAACCTTTACTAGGGCCAACAAATTCCCCCTTTTTTATGATGACAAAATCTGTGTTTTTCATAAGCTTAGGCCCTGTTTCAACTCAGTTCAACATCAACACAATGTTAGAAATATTTTTCCTTTTTATCACTTATCATCAAGGACAAGGTACATTAGGTTATAAACATCACTGTTCAAAGCACAACCTTTTTCCCCCTTTTGTCATCATCGAAAAGTTGCATAAAAATTGTGAGATAACCAGATTTTAAAACTTACTCATGGCCACTGGGGCTACTTCAAATGAAAATATGGATTAATCATCATAGATCAAACTTATAATTTCAACCATCAAAGAAATATAAACAAACAATTAGAGCAAAAATAGTGAATTTCATTGATGATTGATAAGAATCTACCACAAAGCATAAGAAGAAAAAAAAATACTGAAAACATGAGCAAAAGAAACAAAACATCCCAAACTGGGTCTCTGGTTGATCTACACTAGGCTAGGATTTAAGGCTTGGAAGAGGTAGGGGTTGGGTTATTTGCTTGGAGAAATTTCAGCATGTCTTGAATAGTTCCATCATTCTTCTCCTTTTCCCTTGCAAGTTCAGTTCTAAGAACATCCCTCTCAGATTCTACCTCAACCAATCGTGTCTTTAGCCTTGCTATCTCAATATCCTTTGCCTCACTCTCCTGTATCAAGACTCTAACTTTGCTACTGATAGGTGTCTGTTTAGATGAACCGAGTTCATTAAGAATGACATTGACTTCATAATCGCAAGCAAGTAGAGTATTAACCCCACTTCTTCACAGGTACCTTGAAATGTGCAGCACAGTTGTGAGAATGAAATCATAGGGAATGACATGAGTTTTGGTGCCATTGATAACTCTATCAGTAGGTCCGCGAAGGTTTCCTGTTCAGATGGAACAGGTTCATCTATATTTTTTCCAAGTTGAACCAACCCCTCAGCAGCTTCGCCAGACCCACTTCTCCCTGTTTTTCTCACACTCTCTTCTATTTCAGTAAATTCCTCTCCCCAAACAACCATTGCACCAGTTTTTATTATACCAACAGGAGTGGGTGAAGAATCAACCACTCTTATCCCCTTTCCCCTCACAGCACTCCTAATGCCCTTGCTTTGCTTTTTTTTTTCATTTTTACCACCAACTTCTCTAGATTATGTAGTCTCAACACCTGCTATACATCCTACAAATCTATTCTCCAAATTTGCAGCAACTTTAGAAATTGTGTCAAGAGTAACTTTAGAATCAGAAGATACCTGTTCATTTTCGAAATACCTACTTTCTTCCCCCTTAGTAGCAGACTTAAATAAATCTTTAGATTTCTGAGATTCTTCTTCCAACCTGCTTTCAATTTCTTATTTATTTTCTTGATCCGCTCTCCTTCAGCGACAATCTTAGGAGCCATTATCTTTACTCTACTTTTCTTAGAGATTGGTATTGTAGAAGGTGTGGAAGTGGTTTCCTGTGGTGGTGATGAAGGATTTTAGAGGTGTTCGACATATCTGGGCTATGATATGAAAGAGAAGAGAAATATATTCTATTTGGAAGATGAAAGAAGAATGAGAGTTTTTGACGGCTTGAGAGAAATGAAGTGAGGAATACACCAAAGCTGATCAATATACAGAAGAATAATTGATGGGGTAATTACAGCTTTTCAGACTCTTCGAAGTTTAATTAAACTGAAATTCAATTTTGAAGAGACGTTGGAGTGTATCCCTAGAATCTAGATACTTCCATTTGGTTGGGACTCTTTTGAATGGGACTGGTTCACTTGTAACGGATAAGTCCAAAAGGAGTTTAGTATTTGGTGGGACTCTCTGCTCATGATCCAAATATAGTCATTTCAAATTATGCAAAGTGTAGAAAACATATCGTGTTACCTTGATGAACCAGGTTCTTCACTGATAATTCTCTTGTGTGAGTTTAAATTTGCCAAAATAGAGAAAATATCATTAGTGATTAATGAGTCATTTTAACACATGGCACAAGAGTATACTATGAAAAGTAGGAGGCTGAGCAAGATTTAATCTAATTATACAATTTACTGACTTTCTAACCAAAATTTGTTTTTCAATTTTTTTTTCATTTTTTTTGTTTAACCTTGAATGGGTCCTTTCCAACCTGTTCCTCTCAAAGTGATCTCTACTTAAGGCTTTTGTGAAGATGTCAGCAATTTGCTTGTTAGTAGCACAAAACTCCACAGTGATCAAGCTTTTTTCATAGTCGTCCCTCAAAAATGGTGCCTAACATCTATGTGCTTAGTTCTCTTATGATGAATCGGGTTCTTTTTCATACTAATAGCACTAGTGTTATCATAAAAAATAGGGATGCAACCAACATCAATTCCAAAGTTCAATAATGGTTGTCTGATCCACAACAATTGAGAACAACATGAACCAACAACAACATACTCAGCTTCAGCAATAGATAAGACTATTGAATTTTGCCTTTTTGGTAGGCCATGACACAAGACATGAATCAAGGAAGTGTGGCATACCTGAGATGATCTTCCTATCCATTAAGAAACCTGCAAAATCAGCATGAGCATATTCCACTAGGTTAAAATTACTACCTTTTGTATACCAAAGGCAAATGTTACTAGTTCCTTTCAAGTATCTCAATATTCTCTTTACATTAGTCAAGTGGGGATCCTTTGGATTTGCCTGAAATCGAGCACAAAGACCTACACTGAAAATAATGTTAGGTCTGCTAGCAGTAAGATACAAAAGACAACCAATCATTCCCCTATACAACTTCTGATCAACAGATGAACTAGTTTCATCTATATCCAATTTCGTGGATGTTGCAATAGGAGTGTCAATTTCTTTAGATGTTTCTTCCTGGTTTTGTTACTATGGAATAGGTTCATGGACAGGTTCCCTCGAGGTTTGAGGATCAGTTCCTCTCTAGTCAGTTCCCCCTGTCATGTTGCCCTGGGTGGAAGGACCTGTTCCATCACGTGTTCCTTCCTGTGATGTTAAATTTTCTGAAATTTGAGAGGTGAGTCCGGGGCTCGAGTTTTGCAAATTTTGCAATTTTCAATGTTTTTCGATTCTTTTCGATTGGGTTATATTCCCTTAGCCTATTGTGATGTATTCGTTATGGTTTTGATCAGATTTGACGTGCGAGGAGGCCGATTTGAGAGGCAAGGGCATAGCGAGCTAGGGTTTTGGCCGGCTTGAGGTGAGTAATGATAGTAAATGATATCCTGAGGATTTGAAACCCCGGATTTGCACAACGTAGTGCTATGTTGAGGTGAAACACACGCTTAATGGCGAGCGGGGTTATTTACTACTGGGAATTGTGACTTGGTCCGTCCCGTTTGATATTTTACCGCGTATTTGACTGAGATATGTTATTACCATCATGATTTGGGCTTATTGACATATTTTGGGCTTAATACCGACTACTTGAATCCTTCGTGGATTTTTATCACTCTTACCTCACTATTTGATATACTACTTGAACTCAGTCCTATCAATTATACTGTTTTATAAACTCAGCCACTTTAATTGAATTTGAAACTTAAATGATATTTCCACTGTTGTTTGGGATGAGCACTAATATTTTATTGATGTCCGAGGGGCTTATGATGTTTTCTGGATTGAGTGAGGCCGAGGTCCTGAGATACATTTATATGCCACGAGGTGGCTGGAGTGATATGAGGAGGCTTTCAGGCCTTATCAGTGATGTGAGGAGGCTTTCAGGCCTTATGAGTGATGTGAGGAGGCTTTCAAGCCTTATGAGCGATGTGAGAAGGCTTCAGGACTTATGTTGATATAGCGTTTGGGCCGTAAGGGGCCCCTCCGGAGTCTGCACACCCACAGTAAGCGCAGGTACCCATGTGATATGAGAGTGAGCCCGAGGAGCTGATATTATGCTGAGCTACTGATATTGAGCCCGAGGGGATGATACCGTTCTGAGCGATTGATACTGGGCTCGAGGGGCAGATTTTTACTCACTATTTACTTGTTGTTTTACCTAATTTACCGGTTTTTAAAAGGAGATTTCATTAACTCTTTACTGTTTTTTACTATTTGAGTGATTTACCACCTGATATAGAGTTGCCTTATGCATTTATGTGTTTTCATGCCTTCAGTTATTATTTATTATTATTACTCACTGGGTCGGAGTACTCACATTATTCCCTACACCATATGTGCAGATACAGGCATAGCAGAGTCTGCACCTGAGCACTGATTCCTTTCTAGACCAGGCAGCGAGTTGGAGTTACGAAGTAGCTGTTGACATCCGCAGCCCCTTGTCTCCCCTGTTTCATATCATTTGAGTTTCCTTCAGCCTATTGTATCAGATCTTATATTTTGTAGACTAGCTGTTGACGTCCGCAGCCCCTTGTCTCCCTTGTTTCATATCATTTGAGTTTCCTTCAACCTATTGTATCAGATATTATATTTCGTAGACTTATAACAAATTCAATAGTAGCTCATGACTTGTGACACCCCAGTTTGGGCTGTGTCGGGATGGTATGCTTTGCTATTATCGTTGTTTCCGTATTTATACTTGTTTTATACGTGTTTTGGATTTGTTAAAGTTAAATAAATTGTTAAAAGGGGTGTTTGTGTTGTTCTGGCTGGTCTTGTCTTCACGAGAGGCGCCATCACGGTCGGATATGGGAATTGGGCCGTGACAAGTTGGTATCAGAGCCTAGGTTACTAGGTCTCGCAAGTCATGGGCTGGTTTAGTAGAGTCTCGCGGATCGGTATGGAAACGTCTGTACTTATCCTCGGGAAGCTGGAGAACCTTTAGGAAAACTTCACATTCTTGAAATTCTTGTCGTGCGAACTTACTGATCCGAGTATTAAATTTCTCTTTATTCTATCCTCTCACAGATGGTGAGGACACGAGCTACCGTACGTGACGGATGACCACCAGTACCACCCACTGAGGCCACCGGAGGCCATGGACACGGTCGTGGTCGTGGCAGAGGTAGAGCAGTAGGGGCAGCACCTGTGGATCCTCTAGTTGCCCCAGCTCAGGACCAGGCTCCAGCAGCACCAGTTGAGGCACCAGCTGTGCCCATTGTGATTTCGGGTCTTCAGGAGATTTTGGCTTAGATTTTGACAGTTTACACTGGCCTGGCTCAGGCAGTTTCAGCCACCATAGCAGCAGCTACTTCGCAGGCTGGGGGAGGCAATCAGACCCCGGCTGCTCGCACCCCTGAGCAGGTAGTGCAGGGATTACAGACTCCAGAGGCCCCTCCAGCTCAGCCAGTTGCACCACTGTAGGAGTTCAAGGTCCCAGCTATGCCTGATGATGAGCAGTGTCGCCTCGAGAGGTTTGGTAGACTCCAGCCTCCGACATTCAGTGGTGCTGAGGGCGAGGATGCCCAGGGTTTTCTTGACAGGTGTCAGCGTATGCTCCATACAGCGGGGATTCTTGAGTCTAGTGGTGTGACATTCAGCACCTTTCAGTTCACTAGGGCTGCCTTCACTTGGTGGGAGGCGTATGAGAGGCGTAGGCCGGTTGGTGTAGCACCTTTGACTTGGCAGGAGTTCTCCACTCTCTTTTTGGATAAGTATGTACCACAGTCCCGCAGAGAGGAGTTGTGTAGGTAGTTTGAGTGGCTACGGCAGGGAGATATGACTGTGTCTCAGTATGAGATGAGGTTTTTAGAGTTGGCTCGTCATGCCATCTGGATGGTTCTGTCAGATCGTGAGCGGATCAGGAGATTTGTTTATGGCCTTAACTACCATCTCCGTGTTTTTATCACTAGAGAGCGAGTATTGGGTGCTTCATTCGAGGAGGTGGTTGATATAGCTCGATAGATTGAGGCAGTTCGTCGTTGGGATCGAGAGGAGAGGGAGGCCAAAAGGCCTCGAGGTTCTGGCAGTTACAATGGCGCTCCTTTGAGGGGCCAGTTCCAGCAGGGTAGGGGTCGTTCTTTCAGGCCCGCTCAGTCGGACCATCTCGAGTATCGTGGAGCATCTTCAAGTCATGGTTATCATGGTTCTTAGCAGATTCAGCCTTCACTCAGCGCTCTTCCAGCACAGAGTTCATCTCGAGCTCCGTCTATTCAGGGTTCTTCTAGGCCGAGTGCATCAGCAAGTCACTCCGGCGCGAGGGGTTCCCTTCAGTCCCATTTTCCAGCACCTAGGAGTTGTTATGAGTGCTGCTAGCTCATCTCAGAAGAGGGGTCAACCCTTGTCTTCTGGTCTAGTTTCTTCAGCACCCGCACCGCCAGCTAGGGGTGAAGGTCAGATAGCCAGGGGTCGCCCTAGAGTTACAGGTCGATCAAATGGTAGTTAGGCTCGTTTTTATGCTATTCAGGGTAGGACAGATGCTATTGCTTCAGATGCTATCATTACAGGTATTATTTTAGTCTACCACAGGGATGCCTTAGTCTTATTTGATCCTGGTTCCACCTATTCTTATGTGTCCTCATATTTTTCTCATCATTTGGGTACGTCCCGAGGGTGTCTTGCTTTACCTATTCATGTATCTACCCCAGTGGGCGATACTATTATTATGGACCATGTATATCGGTCATGTTTGGTGACTATTGGGGGTCTGGATACCCGAGTTGACCTATTGCTATTGAGCATGGTGGATTTTGATGTTATTTTGTGCATGGACTGGTTATCTCCGTGTCATGTTATTCTAGACTGTCATGCTAAGACAGTCACTTTGGCTATACCGGGTGTACCGAGGATCGAGTGGCATGGTGTGACTGATTATGTTCCTAGTAGGGTGATTTCATTCTTAAAAGCCCATTGTATAGGTTGGAAGGGTTACCTTTCATATTTGGCGTTTGTGAGGGATGTTAGAGCCAAGACTCTTAGCATTGATTTTGTCCCAGTTGTGAGGGAGTTTCCCGATGTATTTTATGTAGACCTGTCGGGCATGCTACCGGACGGGGATATTGATTTTGGTATTGAATTGGTATCGGGCACTCAGCCCATTTCCATTCCTCCATATCGTATGGCACCAGCGGTGTTGAAAGAATTGAAGAATCAGCTTCAGGAACTTCTAGATAAGGGGTTCATTCGGCCTAGTGTGTCACTGTGGGGTGCACCGGTTCTGTTTGTGAAGAAAAAGGATGGCACCATGAGAATGTGCATTTAATACAGGCAATTGAACAGAGTAACAGTGAAGAACAAGTATCCCCTGCCTCGCATTGATAATTTGTTTGACCAGCTTCAGGGAGCGAGGGTGTTCTCCAAGATTGATCTCCGTTCGGGCTATCACCAGTTGAAGATCAGGGATCCAAATATTATTAAGACTGCTTTCAGGACTATATATGGGCACTATGAGTTTCTTGTTATGTCTTTTGGGCTGACTAATGCCCCAGCAGCGTTTATGCATTTGATGAATAGTGTATTTCGGCCTTATCTGGATTCATTCGTTATTGTTTTTATTGATGATATTCTGGTGTACTCGTGTAGCCAGGAGGATCACGCACAGCATTTGCAAGTTGTATTGCAAAGATTGAGGGAAGAGAAGCTTTATGCAAAGTTCTCCAAGTGTGTGTTCTAGCTCAGTTCAATGGCTTTCTTGGGGCACGTGGTGTCCAGCGAGGGTATTCAGGTTGACCCAAAGAAGATAGAGGTGGTTCAGAGTTGGCCTAGACCGGCCTCAGCCACAGAGATTTGTAGTTTCCTTGGTTTGGCAGGTTATTATCGATGGTTTGTTCAGGGATTTTCCTCTATTGCATCGCCCTTGACCAAGTTGACTCAGAAGGGTGCTCCATTTATATGGTCGGACGAGTGCGGGGAGAGCTTTCAGAAACTCCAGACAACTTTGACCACAGCTCCAATATTGGTTTTGCCATCAGCTTCATATTCTTATACTGTATATTGTGATGCTTCGAGAGTTGGGATCAAATGTGTATTGATGCAGGAGGGTAGAGTTATTGCTTATGCTTCTCATCAGTTGAAGCCCCACGAGAAGAACTACCCTGTACATGATTTGGAGTTGGCTGCTATAGTTCATGCTCTGAAGATTTGGAGCCACTACTTGTATGGTGTATCTTGTGAGGTATTCACCAATCATCGCAGTATTCAGCATTTGTTCAAGCAAATGGATATTAATTTGAGGCAGCGGAGGTGGCTAGAGTTACTTAAGGATTATGATATTACCATTCTGTATCACCTGGGGAAGACCAATGTAGTGGCCGATGCTTTGAGCTGAAAGACAGTTAGTATGGGGAGTTTGGCGTACATTCCAGTTGGGGAGAAGCCCTTTGCAGTTGATGTTTAGGCCTTGGCCAATCGGTTGGTGAGACTAGATATTTCGAAGCCCAGTCGGCTGTTGGCTTGTGTGGTTTCTCGGTCTTCCTTATATGATCACATTAGAGAGCGCCAGTATGATGATCCACATTTGCTTATCCTTAAGGACAGGGTCCAGCATGATGATTCCAGAGACGTGACCATTGGTGAGGATGGTGTTTTGAGGATATAGGTTCGTATTTGTGTGCCCAATGCAGATGGGCTTCAGGAGTTTATATCGGAGGAGCCCAAAGCTCGCGGTATTCCATTCATCCGGGTGTCGCGAAGATGTATCAGGATTTGAGGTAGCATTATTGGTGGAGAAGAATGAAGAAAGACATTGTAGGATTTGTGGCTCGGTGTCTCAGCTATCAGCAGGTGAAATATGTGCATCAGAGATCGGGTGGCGTACTTCAGCGGATGATTATTCCCGAGTGGAAGTGGGAGATGATCACGATGGATTTTATGAGTGGTCTTCCTCGAACTTTGAAGAAGTTTGATTCGATTTAGGTGATTATGGATTGACTGACCAAGTCCATGCACTTTATTCCGATATGTACTACCTATTCTTCAGAGCGGCTGGCAGGGATCTTTATCCGGGAGATTGTTCGATTGCATAGTGTTCCAGTGTCTATTATCTCAGATAAAGGTACTCAGTTTACTTCTCAGTTCCGGAGGACATTTCAACGAGAGTTGGGTACGCAGGAAGAGTTGAGCATAGCATTTCATCCTCAGACGGATAGGCAGTCCAAGCATACTATTCAGATATTGGAGGAAATGTTACGTGCCTGTGTTATTGATTTTGGAGGTTCTTGGGATGAGTTTTTGCCGCTTGTAGAGTTTGCCTACAACAATAGTTATTAGTCGAGCATTCAGATGGCTACGTATGAGGCGTTGTATAGGAGGCAGTGTAGATATCCAATTGGTTGGTTCGAGCACGGTGAGGCTAGGCTATTGGGGACAGAGTTGGTTTAGGATGCCTTAGAGAAGGTGAAGCTGATTCAGGAGAGGCTTCGTACAGCACAGTCACGTCAGAAGAGTTATGCGGACCGGAAGGTTCGAGATGTGTCTTATATGGTTGGTGAGAAGGTCTTGCTGAAGGTTTCGCCCATGAAGGGTGTTATGCGGTTTGGAAAGAAGGGCAAGTTGAGTCCACGGTTTATTGGGCCTTTTGAGGTACTTAGGAGGATTGGGGAGGTGGATTATGAGCTTGCCTTGCCACCCAGCTTGTCAGGCGTGCATCCGGTATTTCATGTTTCTATGCTCTAGAAGTATGTTGGGGACACGTCCCATATATTGGACTTCAGCATGGTTCAGTTGGATGATTATTTGACCTATGATGTAGAGTCGGTGGCTATTTTGGGTCGTCAGGTTCGAAAGTTGAGATCAAAGGATATAGCTTTGGTGAAAGTGCAGTGGAGAGGTCGGCCCGTGGAGGAGGCTACTTGGGAGACCGAGCGGGAGATGCAGAGCAGATATCCTTACCTTTTTGAGGCTTCAGGTATGTTTCTTGACCCGCTCGAGGACGAGCATTTGTTTTAGTTGGGGAGGATGTGACAACCCGACCCGTCATCACGTGAGTTACCGCTTTGTTTTCCCCATTTTCAACTTCTTTATGCTTCATTATCCGTATCTTATGTGATAGAGCTGGTTTGGAGAGGTTTCGGTAGGAAATGAGACCTTAGTCTCTTTAAGGAATGCTTAGTTTGGAAAAGTCAACCGGATGTTGACCTATGAGTTAGAGGGCTCGGATGTGATTTCCGGTGATTTGGTTAGCTTCGGGGGATGATTTGTGACTTAGGAGTGCAATTGGAATTGATTTTGGAGGTCCGGTGTAGAATTAGGCTTGAATTGGCGAAGTTAGTATTCTGGCGAATTCCAGTTGATAGGTGAGATTTTGATCCAAGGGTCGGAATGGAATTTCGAGAGTTGATGTATCTTCTTTAGGTGATTTGGGATGTGTGTGCAAAATTTTAGGTCATTCGGAGGTGTTTTGGTCGGGTTTTTGATCAAATGCGTGTTTCGGAAGTTTTAGAAGAACTTAGGCTTGAATCCGATGTAATTTGATGGTTTTGGTGTTGTTTGTGGTGTTTTATGATTGGAGCAAGTTCAAATGATATTTTAGGATGTGTTGGTGCTTTTGGTTGAGGTCCCGGGGGCCTCGGGGTGATTTCGGATGGTCAATCGGACCAATTTCGGCCTTTGAAAGTTGCAGGTTTTTCCAGCTATTTATTGCAGAGAATTTACCCTTCATGTTCGCGTAAAGGGTCACGCGTTCGCGAAGAAGGAATTTGGGAAGCAGGTGAATTACTCTTCGTATTTGCGTGTGTGGGTCCGCGTTCGCGTGTGTGGATCCACATGCGCGGAGGGCTAGCTGATTGTGCATCGCGTTCGCGTAGCAGTAGCCACGAACGCGTATAAGTTTTGAGGTTCAGGGATTCTTAGTCTTCGAGTTCGCATATGTACAGTCGCGTTCGTGTATTGGCCTGTGAGGAAGCTTCGAATTCGCGGGGTGGGGACCTCATTCGCGAAGGGCATTTTTGGGCAGATGGAAATTAGAGCATCGCGAACGCGAGATAGCCCTCGCGTTCGCATAGAGGAAAAGGCCACCTTGGCAGAATGGTTTTAATAACATTTCCTCCGCGAGTCTAAGATAATTTCCACCATTTTTGAACATCCTTGAGAGCTTTTGGACGGGAATTGGAGGGGATTTCGACTGGGATTGATTGTAAGTGAGCTCTATGACCTAAATACATTATTTAATGATAGAATCAACCTACAAATTTATGAAAATTTATCAAAAAGGGGGAAGAACTAGGGCTTGAGTTTTGATATTTCAAATTGGGTTTTTATGGGTCATGTGAGCTCGGATTTGGGAGTTCTTGATATGTATAGAATCATGGCGAGATAAGGAATCCGTTGATGTTAAATTTTCTGGAATTTGAGAAGTGGGCCCGGGGCTCGGGTTTTACAAATTTCGTGATTTTTTATGTTTTTCGATTCTTTTCAATAGGGTTATGTTCCCTTAGCCTATTATGATGTATTCATTGTGATTTTGATCAGATTCGACGTGCGAGGAGGCCGATTTAAGAGGCAAGGGCATGGAGAGCTAGGATTTTGGCCGGCTTGAGGTGAGTAATGATAGTAAATGATATCCTGAGGGTTTTAAACCCTGGATTTGCACAACGTAATGCTATGTTGAGGTGAAACACGCGCTTAATGGCGAGCGCGGGGTTATTTACTACTGGGGATTGTGACTTGGTCCGTCCCGTTTGATATTTTACCGCGTATTTGACTGAGATATGTTATTACCATAATGATTTGGGCTTATTGCCATATTTTGGGCTTAATACCGACTACTTGAATCCTTCGTGGATTTTTATCACTCTTTCCTCACTATTTGATATACTACTTGAACTCAGTCCTGTTAATTATACTGTTTTACAAACTCAGCCACTTTAATAGAATTTGAGACTTAAATGATATTTCCACTGTTGTTTGGGCTAAGCACTACTATTTTATTGATGCCCGAGGGGCTTATGATGTTTTCTGGATTGAGTGAGGTCGAGGGCCTGAGATACATTTATATGCCACGAGGTGGCTAGAGTGATGTGAGGAGGCTTTCAGGCCTTGTGAGTGATGTGAGGAGGCTTCCAGGCCTTATGAGCGATGTGAGAAGGCTTTTAGGCCTTATGTTGATATAGCGCTTGGACCGTAAGGGGCCCTTCCGGAGTCTGCACACCTACAGTGAGCGCAGGTACCCATGTGATATAAGAGTGAGCCCGAGGGGATGATATTATGCTGAGTGACTGATACTGAGCCCGAAGGGCTGATACCGTTCTGAGCGATTGATATTAGGCTCGAGGGGCAGATTTCTACTCACTATTTACTTGTTGTTTTACCTGATTTACCGGTTTTTAAAAAGAGATTTCATTGACTCTTTACTGTTTTTTACTGTTTAAGTGATTTACTGCTTGATATAGAGTTGCCTTGTGCATTTTTGTGTTTTCATGCCTTCAGTTATTATTTATTATTATTACTCACTGGGTCGGAGTACTCACATTATTCCCTGCACCATGTGTGCAGATACAGGCATAGCAAAATATGCACCTGAGCACTGATTCCTTTCCAGACCAGGCAACGAGTTGGAGTTACGAGGTAGCTGTTGACGTCCGCAGCCCCTTGTCTCCCCTGTTTCATATCATTTGAGTTTCCTTCAGACTATTGTATCAGATCTTATATTTTGTAGACTTATAACAAATTCAGTAGTAGCTCATGACTTGATACACCACGGTTTGGGCTGTGTTGGGGTGGTATCCTTTGCTATTATAGTTGTTTCCGCATTATACTTGTTTTATATGTGTTTTGGATTTGTTAAAGTTAAATAAATTGTTAAAAGGGGTGTTTGCGCTGTTTTGGCTGGCCTTGTCTTTACGAGAGGCGCCATCACGGTTGGGTATGGGAATTGGGTCGTGACATATAGCTATTTTAGAGATATGCGTTTTTCCTTTTTTATAATAAGGTCATTATAGACAATTAAAGGCATTAAATGCTATGTTACATAATCATTATATTTAATATAGATTCTCTAATGTTTTTTATATTAAAGGCTCACTAAATACTGTATCTGTACTCCTTTGTACTGTCTGGTTCATTCTCTTTAATTCTGGGACTTAAATATATACGGGTGCAAGATTTTTTGAATACTCGCTCGTGCCTCTGCTCAATCTGTTACAACTCGTGCCTCCTTTCCAATCATAATTTTTTGATCAATCTACGTGTCATGACACATCATCTTTATACCGCTTTAATATGTAAACTCAATTTTTCCCAATACACATGGGTGATAAGGTGCGGTGGCTAAAAGAGATGAGATCAAATCCAAACAGGCGCAATCCTGATCGCTGGTGCGAATTTCAAAATGATCATGGTCATAAAACGACAGATTTTAGGTTGCTACAAGGTGAAGTAGATCATCTATTGAAGCAAGGGTATCTCACCTAATTATTCAATGAGAAAGGTAAGCAAGCATACATGAAGAATAGGCAGGAGCCCCCTAAACCACCTTCTAACAAAAGGACTGTTAAAGTTATAAGTGGAGGTGAAGAGAGTCTAAAGAGTTACAATTACCCACGGGAAACGGGTTCGACATGTTTTGGAGGAAGAAAGCATTTCATTTGATGTTGCAGATGCGGATTACGTGTTAACTCCACATAACGATGCACTGGTAATATCTCTACTTGTATATGATACTAATGTGAAATGAGTTTTGATTGATCCAGGTAGTTCTGTGAACATTATCCTGCTAAGAGTACTACACGAGATACAAGCTGAAGATAAACTAGTACAAAAGGCGCATACCTTGTCTGGATTCGACAACTCAAGCGTTGTGACAAAAGGGGAGGTAACGCTTACTACATTCGCAGAAGGGGTTGTCTAGGATACAAAATTTCATGTGGTAGAGTTGGAAATGGCTTACAATATGATTCTCGGGACACCATGGATCCATGCGATGGATGTCGTACCGTCGACCTTGCATCAAGTTATCATATTTCCATCACCATGGGGAATATGTCAAATCCATGGGGATCAACAGACATCTAGGAGCATCAATTCTGTAGCAGATTCAAGTATGAGAAATGAAGAAAAATAGTAGTTATATAATCCAGTTGAGGATACCACAACACAAGCCTCAATTGAACAAGGGAGGACAGATATGGACTCAAGACCCGATTCCATTCAAGAACCAGAGGAAAATAAAAATATCAAAACAACAATTGAAGAACTGGAGGGTGAAGAGTTATTTACACAATGGCCTAAAAGGAAAGTCTATATAGGGGCCAATCTAAGCCTTGACATGGAAGGTAAGTTGATTGAATTTTTGACAACTAACGTGGATTATTTTGCTTGGTCCCATTCTGATATGACAGGAATATCACCGAAATTAGTGACTCACAAGTTAAACGAAGACCTATCATATCCACCTGTCAAACAAAAGAAGAGAAAGCAAGGGACTTTTAAAAATCAGGTGATTCAAGATGAGGTCCAAAATATTGGGTCTATCCACGAGGTAAAGTATCCTAATTGGTTAGCTAATACTGTTGTAGAACCGAAAAAGAATGGTAAATGGCGAGTTTGTGTAGATTACATAGACCTTAACAAAGCTTGTCCTAAAGATTCTTTTCCATTACCACATATAGATCAACTAATTGATGCTACTGCAGAACATGGGTTGTTAAGCTTTTTAGATGCGTATTCAGGGTACAATCAGATCAAAATGGATCTCCTAGATGAAGAAAAAACTTCATTTATCACAGATAGGGAAACTTACTGTTATAAGGTAATGCCTTTTGGTCTCAAAAATGCTGGTGCAACGTATCAAAGATTGGTAACCAAAATGTTCCAAGAACATTTAGGAAAAACTATGGAGGTCTACATAGATGATATGATCGTTGAAACTCAACATTCAAGGGACCATATATCTCACTTGTCGGACACATTTCAGATCTTGCGAAAATTCAATATGAAACTAAATCCTGAGAAATGTGCATTCGGCGTTTCATTGGGTAAGTTTTTGGATTTTCTTGTTTCTAACCATGGTATTGAAGTAAATCCCACGCAAATTAAAGCCATATAAGAAATTCCAGACATGCTTACGAGTAAAAAAGAAGTGCATAGGCTGACAGGAAGAATTGCAGCCTTGGGGAGATTTATTTCCAAATCATCAAAAAAAAAGTGTTTTAAATTCTTTTCAACTCGTAAAAAGCAAGATCAGTTTGAATGGACTGAGGAGTGTAAACAAGTACTCAAAAACTTGAAGACATACCTGTCAAATCCATAGTTGCTCGCAAAACCAAAGGTTAGGGAAAGATTGCCCATCTATCTTGCTGTCTCAAAAGTAGCGGTGAGTGTTGTTTTAGTTCTTGAAGATCAAGATAAACAATTTCCAATTTATTATGTCAGCAAATCATTATTAGATGCGGAGACGCGGTATCCTCAATTAGAAAAGCTAGAACTTGCGCTAATCATGCATCTAGAAAACTAAGGCCTTATTTTTAATGTCACCCTATTACCGTAGTAACTACTTATCCATTACGCAATATATTACACAAGCATGAGTTGTCAGGTAGGTTAGCCAAATGGGCTATAGAATTAAGTGAATATGACATCACATACCATCCCAGAACCGCAATAAAATCTCAGGTGTTAGCAGATTTTTTAGCTAATTTTAGCCAAGGAATGCAATTAGAAGCAGAAAAACAATTACAGATGTTCAACGGATCTAATCCAGGAATTTGGACCTTATTTACTAATGGCTCATCTAATGTGAAGGGGGCAGGCTTAGGAATTATTTTGGTACCACCTACGGGTGAAACCATTTGACAAGCCATTAAATGCCATTATATAACTAACAATGAGGCAGAGTATGAAGCTATGATTGTAGGTTTAGAACTGGCACGAGAACTCAGCATTAATCAAATTATAATCAAAAGCGATTCGCAGCTTGTAGTTAATCAAATGTTGGGGACTTATACAGCCAGGGAGGCACGAATGCAATAGTACTTAGAGAAGGTACGGGATTTAATTAGTCAATTGCAAACCTGGAAAGTCACGCAGATACCAAGAGATGAAAATGTCGAGGCGGATGCCCTAGCCAATCTTGCATCTGCGGCAAATATGGCGAGCAATGAAAATACTTTAGTAATTTATTTGTTTCATTCAGTACTTGATCTAGACAAAAAAGAGGTAAATTTCAATAAATTAACCTGGGATTCGAGGAATGAGATTGTTGCTTTTTTACAGTATGGTACCGTCTCTGAAGACAAGAAAAAAGCTCACATGCTTCAAAAAAAGGCTGCTCAATATTGTTTAAAGCAAGGCAATCTTTATAGAAAAATGTTCGGTGGTCCCTTAGCAAGATGCCTCGGTCCTTCTCAGACGGAATATGTAATGAGAGAAATACATGAGGATCATTGTAGAAATCATGCCGGAGGAAGATCACTGGTAAGAACCATGATTAGGGCAGGATATTATTGGCGTAAAATGAAAGAAGAAGCAGAAAATTTCGTGGCTAAATGTGATAAATGCCAAAGATACGGTAATAACATGCATAGACCTGCAGAGTTGTTACACCCAGTCATTGCACCGTGGCCTTTTATGAAATGAGGGATGGATATCGTGGGTCCACTACCACAAGCAAAAGGACAGTTAAAATTCTTGCTTGTACTCACTGATTATTTTTTTACTAAATGGGTAGAAGCGGGAGCATTTAAACAGGTGCAAGAAAAAGAAGTCAGAGATTTCATTTGGAGAAATATCATATGTCAATTCGGTGTGCCAAAGGAAATCGTGTGTCATAATGGCCCGCAATTTATAGGCGTACAAATCATGAAATTTTTTCAAAGTTGGCAGATCAAAAGGATTACGTCTACGCCTTACCATCTGGTGGGCATTGGACAAGATGAATCAACAAATAAAGTCATTATCAACAATCTGAAGAAATGATTAGAAGAATCTAAAGGCAATTGGCCCGAATTGCTACCTGGTGTTTTATGGGCGTACTGCACGACAGCAAAAATAAGCACGGGTGAAACACCATTCTCATCAGTATATGGAGCTGAAGCCTTAATTCTAGTTGAAATAGAGGAGCCAAGAACAAGGTACACGCAAGAGTCAGAAGAATCTAATGAAGAAGATATGCGCATAAACCTTGACCTACTTGAACGAAAAAGGGAAGCTGCATTAATAAGGATGGCAGCACAAAAACAAGTCATGGGACGATACTACAATCGAAGGGCACGACTAAGATATTTCAAGATTGGAGACTTCGTACTCAAGAAAGTTTTTCAATCCACAAAAGCGGCCAATGCGGGTAAATTAAGTCCAACCTGGGAAGGACCCTGCAAGATTCATGGTGTCTCAGGGAAAGGAGCATACGAGTTGGAAACAATGGATGGCAAGATATTACCTTCATATTTGTCACGACCCCAGTTCACCCTCCATGAACATGTCATGATGGCACCTAGTTCCTACGACTAGGTAAGCCTAACAATACGGAAGATAAATCATAATTGCGGAAGAAATAAATAAACTGAACCAGTGAAATAAAAATGGTGTTTAAGGTGCCGCTTGGCACATACCATAACAATTCTCAAAACTAACAACATTTCCCAAAACCCGGAAACTCACAAATCACAAGCTAAGGGGATACATAAGAGGCTCTGACTTAAGAATATCTATACAAAGGAGAAAATACTGAAAGAACTATACTTTTTTCTTTTCTTTTTACAGAAAGCTGGAAAGGGACTCCTCGGTCTGCGGACGTAGCAGATATACCTTGAAGTCTCTACCGATACGCCTCCTTCCAAGGCTGACAGAACTGAACGGGAGTACCTGAATCTGCACAACAAAAATGTGCAGGAGAGTAGCATGAGCACGCCACGACGGTGCCCAGTAAGTATCAAGACTAACCTCGATGGAGTAGTGACGAGGAACAGTCATGACACCTACCGGCCAATAACAGTAAAATCATATGAATAATGGTAATGACCTATAAATATGTAAAGACTACAGGAATGACCAAGAATGCCACAACTCGCAATAAGATATAACACAACAATAAACAACAAGAATATAATAAACAATGATATAGAATGATGGCAAAAATCACAAAGCAAATACTAAGGTCACAGCACAGTAAGGGGGAAAAACAAGTCAATAGCTCATATCCTACAATGATGTTTCACAAGGGACTTATTCAACTCTTCCCATAGTTTCACCGATTCTCGGACAACCCACAACTCGTATAATATCCAGCATCTGAAATCTAACAATTGGCATCCTGTGCCCCATCAATCTCATGATCATACTGACGATCAACTGGCTCACCAGGGCCACTCTCTCAACTATAAGGAATAAAAGAGGGCGTACCCCCA
>MU706536.1:7609-19607 GCA_026770625.1 Nicotiana glauca
GGGAGAGTTTGTAAAACTTGTTTGGCTTGATTGTTTTTACTTTATGGATTTGGTTGTTGTTTTTGTCACTGTTACTTACTTGTCTATGGCTTGAGTTTACTTGGCACAAGGTTTGTTCATACATACTAGTACAATTCAAGTGTACTGACGTCCCTTTTGCCGGGGGCGCTACATTCGTTTTATAATTGTAGGTAGATTTGCAGCGGGTACTCCAGCCCACCGATCGTAGCTCCCTCTTCGTCTTCCGTCAGTTGTTTTGGTGAGCCACATTCCTCTCGGGGCCCTACGTGGCTCAGGTCGCTTGTTTCCGTAGTTTTATTTTTCTATTGTAAAAGGTATAGCCGGAGCCTTATTACCGTCAAATATTGTATTAACTTCTTTCATCTGTAGAGGCTCCGTAGATAGGAAACGTGGGTCATGAACTTATGTAATATGTATTTTGTATATAGGGGCAATGTAAAATGTAAACCACGCTAGTAACCATGTACCTTGTTTATGTTTTGAAATGAATTGGTGTTCTAAATTAATCGTATGGTCATTTCACTTGGCTAATAAGTAATGGAAGATGTGGGGTAATACGTGGGATAGGAAAGGCACCCAGGTCCGCTTGACTGGGGATACCCGGTCGAGTGCCGGTCATGTCCCTCGAGTTTGGGGCGTGACAGAGTTGTCCCCAATGAATGTCAAAACCCAGACTCCGCAAGGATAAAAGGTGGTGCGACACTCGATGTCAACCTCTGTATGCCATAATTGATTCACCAGTATGCCTCAAACGAGAACCAACTTAGTATATAATCGTGCAATCAACTGATCAATAGCAGACTCCTCCACTTGGCTCAAGCTATAAATTAAACACATAATAGCTCACAATGTCTATACTCTATTGCTGCCATGATACCATATTGAGATTAAACTCAATCTTTCATAAGCTCGTGCAACACAAACCATCTAGTACTTCAAATATTCTGCAATCTCGCATTCACCCTCGCAACAGTCAAGACAACTCCCATACACGATCCAAACTCAAACTGCAACACGTATATTTCACTGGTAAAAGAGGTCTTCCAACAAACAACATAAGGATCACACAAACTTTAGGACACTTCGTAGTAGATAACCCACCTGTTTCGCCTCAAACTAACATCTCTTTATACCCTTCCACCATCGTAAACATCACGCAATCACTTAATATTCCTGAGTTTGAACTCATATCCCAATATGAAATCTACTTCACTCCCCATATAGACAACATCAAAGATTCTTCAACGCCTGCAACTCGAGTCTATACATCAAATCACGGTGGAAATCAAGAACGAGAAAGTTCTTTCTTCCCTCAGGCAGACCCTTCTCATCAAATTCAAATCATATGACATGTCTTGCAGTCACATCATACTCATCACTAGCTATCCAGTTATCACTCCTACTAATAGGGACACTATCGGACGTATAAATCCAAAAGCACGTGCTCACACAATCAACACCTTAGTGCTCAAGCTACAAGCAAAGCCTGACCTCAAGCCCTCCAGATTGGCCCAACATCAACACACCGAAATGACATCTCGCCCCGCGATCAGGGAATCACAAGTCGTTAATGCATAGTTGATATTGAGCGCTCATGCATGCATACGAACGCATAGAAGGAATTCAAAGTGTTACATTTCAAGCTAAACCAATGTCGCACGATAAGAATTCAATAATGTGAAGTTTCCTAAAGGTTCTGCAGCCTCTCAAAGATAAGTACAGATGCCTCCGTATCGATCCGCGAGACTCTACTGAACCTGCTCATGACTCGTGAGACCTATGTAACCTAGTCTATTATACCAACTGTCACGACCCTAAAACCGACCAGGTCGTACTGGCGCCTATCGTGAAACTAGGCCAGCCGACACAATTCCCAAATAAAACCATTATTCCATAAAAGTCATTTTTAATCCATTAATTAACAAGAGATATCATAATATAAGTCTAAATAACCTGTGCAGAATAAATACACAAGCCCGACATCGGGGTGTCATAAGTCACGAGCATCTACTAAGGTCTGAATACTACAACGAGTCTAAAAATATACTAAAATAGTCTAAGGAAAATAAGAGAGAGAAGAGTAGGGCTGCGAATGCCTGGAAGCCACCTTGCTAACTGCGATGAACCCACAACTGAGTAATCAATACCCGCTACCGGGTCCAGAAATACATAAATTTGTACACATAGTGCAGGAAGTAATGTAAGTATGCCAACTCAGTAATCAATATGTAAGATTGAACAATAATAAAACACATAATCAATGTCATACCACCACAGTAAGTAAGTGTGTTTCCAAAACAGTATATAAATCAAATCATTTTGTTAGAAATCTAGTTTTCGGTAGAAATCATTTGAATATGTGTAAAAACCCAGTTAAAACATCTTTCAGAAGTTTTCAAACAAGTGATGGAATAGTGAGTAGAAATGATGAAAACATAGTTGGCCCCTCGGGAAAAAAACTCACTCGTATACAGCACCTCGGGCAAATTGAATCTCTTTACCTTGAAAATGTTAATAATAATTAGATTTAATTTTGTGGTACTAAAAATATTGTGATCTATTTTTATGCTAGTTGTTAGGCAATAGATGCTAAGTAAGAGATCAAAAAATGAGATAACAGCATGTAGATAGTATAATAATCAAGTTGAATGGCTGGAGATCGGGGCCTCGAGCTTGCATACCCAGGCCCTCAAAGTCGAATCGGATGCCCGGTTGAGGACATTTGAGAGAGGATTAACAATTATGATATCTTTGATTGAAGCCTTTTATGACCATTAATGAGCAATAAATTAATAACAATAAATATAACACAATGGATATAAGCAATAAATGTAAATAGTGAGATCAAGAGAATAAGTTAAGTTAGAGAGAAGAGAGAATGTTCGTGAATATTTAATATTGAGTGTTGTGTGTTGTATATCCCCCAAAAAATAATAAGGATCCCCTTTATATAGGAGAGGGAATCCCAATACTGTACATGTGCATTTATGACAAAGAAACATAGCTGGTACAACTATTTACTAGTCTGGTACAAGCTAGTACAATTCTTGTAGGTATTGTTAGCTATGGTAACGTGTCTTAGGAACTTCCTGCTTATCCACGATAGCTAGAAGGTATTTTCAACTATGGTAACATGTCTTGGGAACTTTCCACTTATCCATGGTAGCCACCGGCTTGTGCTTCCTCGAGGTCGAGCATAGGGGACCCCTAAGGTCGAACTTCGAACTATACCTCGAGGCTTCTGGAGGCGGGCCGTGGAATTTCATAATGGTCACAAAATCGGGCTCTTCAATTTTAGCCATATACAGATAGTCCCCGCATTTCTTAGAGTGAAAATGATAAGAAACGGTCTTGAATCCTTGCCTCTCTAATACTTCTATCACGTCATCTATTTATGCCTCATTGAGCAATTTGATATGACGAACAGGGTGCTCAAAAGGTGGCGTCCATACAGCCGTTAAACCTTCACAAAAAGTCCCCGAGTGAGAGTTTTCTTGAACTCTAGCGACCTTAAAAACTTGCTTTGAACTTAAAATGAAGATGGCTTTAAGGCATTTATAGTTGGCCCCTGAGCGAAAGTAACTGAGAGAGCATTTAAATTGAATGTTGAGACTAAGATAGCTCTGAGGTGTTACTGATAACCCTCGAGTAAGAACTAACTAGGAGTTGGGTAATTCGGGGGCCAAAGAATCGGGTGAATGACCCATACTTGTAATAGCAGAGATTATGAAGATTGGGTACCATCTTGAGACTAGGTTTATGTGGATAACTCATTAGAGCTTATAGTTATAGTAGTAGAGGTCCTTGAGATCTCGAACCATCTCGAGGATAGATTGGTGATGATGGCTCCTTCCTCGCATCAGTTCTTTTACCTTTTTGGCTCAAAGCCTTCGCTCAAGTCTTTATCTGCCTTTTCTTATTTTATCACAGCTATGGTTGCTTCATCCAAGTCTTTTCATCAAGGAAAGGGTAGTTCTGCCTCTGCTTCATGCCTGGCCGGTGGTACACCGCCGACATCTGGTTAGCTGATCTGGAGGTGCTTCATCATGAGGAGGGATTTTCCATTAGAAAGGCCTCCAATGTTCAGGGCCATCTTGAGCTCGCATCGAGGTTCATCTTATCAATAGGGGAGGAACACTGTGAGGCAAATAGGAGAGGTTGTAGATGGGGAGAAAAGTTAGTACTGCAAGTACCTTTCCAGGATGAGAGCATCATGGCTTATGTAGGGTGGTTTTTGAACGTGTACATGTACCACTTTATATTGGGCCCTCTTGATATACTCGTGCTCGAGTTTTGCAGAAGATATCAGGTTACCCTAGCATAGGTTCACCTATCGTCCTGGAGGATAATGTTTATGATAAGGTAATTTGTAGATAATATCGGGCTCGAGTTCACCTTCAGCCATTTCCGAGGCATGGTTACTCTATAACGTCAATATACCTAATCCTTTGTTGCCAATAATGAAGAAGATAGGGACCGAGGGTAGATGAGCTGATTCGTCTGAGTGCAGACTGTTGACATTATTTCCGTGGAGTTTCTGCCATTCCCTGAGGAATGGAATTTCACACGTAAGTGGTACACTTGCGCTTTTGTCAGTTTTGTTCATGGTGGAGGTAGACTCCGTAAAGATGTTTTCCTTCTCTTTTCTTCAGCAATTTCGAGGCTGCCACATGAGGTTCCGACCTGGCGGATTGTACTCGGGAATTAGCAGTTTGCTCGACTTATGATGAGCGTAAGTGGCAAGATTTGTCTAAGGATAGATAGAAGGAAAAACACCATGGTACATGGTATGCAGTTTGTTTTCTTTGAAAGGTACTTTCTTTTTATGTGTATTAACTCTATCACCGCAGGTATTGGAGAATTTTTCGAGTCGAGACTGTGTCCCCTAGGGGAGAAGGAAGGATCGTTGTTTTCGGGGATGAGGAACGATATCAAATGGAAGGAACCTTTGAAGAATAGGGGTGCTCATAGTGAGGCAAGCCCTGCTCGGGGGTTAAAGGAAGATGTATCAAATGAGCCTGCTACATCCGAGGCTTCTAGACTTGAAAAGATGGTTCCTCCTTGTCGCCGTCTTCTTTTCCCGTCGAAGGTACTCCGAGGGATAATGATTATCTGCCGCCTTGTTCTTCTTTTCCTATCGAAAGTACTTTGAGGGATAAATCTTATTGCTGCCTAAATAAAGCGGGGTATCGAGCGACTGTATTCACATCGAGAGTGATTCCACCAGGGCCGATGAGACCAAACCGGTAGATATGAACTCAACTTTTGAGGAGCCTTAGTGGTTCAGTTTTGTGGTGAGTTTTGGTCGGCTACATTGGCTTTTTAGCTTTACACTTTTTCACTTTCTTATTGAGCTTCTTTTTCATGGGACTTTGATAAGCTCAAGTTCGAGCTGCTCCACCATGAATCTATGCCGAGGAGAGCCTTGGATGGGGAGAAACCCCTTAGTATTCTTTGTGATAAAAGGGGAGATGAGTTTCGGAATCTGAACTATGAAAGCCACCTTAAGAAATAGGTAACTTTCGCTCCGAGAGAATCCATGGTTCTTCTTCCATCCTTGGAGATTAATGTTTTGATACTTCAGTTCTAGAGCAAGACAGAGGATCTGGAATGTTTTTGGGGCAAGGTTGGCCATGCCAAACATGAGTCTGATGATGCCTATATTGCGGCTCAGAAGAATTCTTTGGCCAAGGTTTCTGCCTTCGAGGCACATCTCCGGAACACCCGTAGAAACAACTTGGTTTAGACGAGCAAGATTGCAAGGCTCGAGCCCAATTTTTTGGAGATGAAGGTCGAGGTCGGGGATGCTCGGGCTGAGGCCAAAGAGATCCGAGCTAAGGCCGACAAAAAAGTGGCCGTTTATTTAGAAGATGTTGATGATGCTTGAGCAAAATTGAGAAGTGATTTAGATCGAGAGAGCAGGAGTAATGAGTATGCTCGGTGTAAATTCTGGAAGGAAACCTTCGAAGAGATTCACGCTAGGGGTTTCGATCTCTCGGAAGAGATAGAGCAGGCTAAGGCGGATGAATATGACGCCAAGTTCCTTTTGTTTGATATCGAAGATAATGAGGAGGAGGCTGACGGTCCACAATATTCGAGGGGGAAGCTGACTAGGCTTTTTCCTTTTTGATTCTTTGTATAGGGCTCTCGAAGAGCGTTTGCCAATGTAGCCTTTGTATTATTTCACATATGTGTATAAAAGAAAACCTTTTGGTTTCATCTTTCATGAACTTTTCCCTACTTGCACATGTCTTTCTTCGTTTTGAATTTATATGTCAGTTGATGACTGGCCAGGTGAACTGGTCTTCAAGTAATGACCCTTAGGTATATAATTCAGCACTGAAACTTGTTAGGCTGGCCCATAGGTTTTTATGCATTTTATCGGTACGATCTTTGATCTAAGATGGCGGCAAGTGCTCTTATGCATTTAGGTCGATACGACCTTTAGTTTGAGCCGACAACAGTGGATCTTACATGTTAGGTTGGTACGACCTTTTATTTTGGGCTGGCGATAGTGGTTCTAACGTATTTTCCCTTAGGAGGTTTTTAGTTAACTGCTTCGGGCTCGGTCTTCGAGTTAAATTTTGACTCGAGCTCATTGACCCTCAAGTTTTTGAATTTCAAGCCTGCCCTTAGGCTCTTACGCATCGGGTTGGTACAACCTCTAATATGGGCTGGCAATAGTGGCTCTTACGTGTTAGGTCGGTACGACCTTTTATTTTGGGTTGGAGGTAGTGACTCTTACATATTAGGTTGGTATGATCTTTTATTTTGGGCTGTCGGCAGTGGATCTCATGCATTAAGTTGGTACGACCTCAAATATAGGCTTTATTTTTCCCTCGTTAAGGACATTTTGGAATTGTGTTGGCCTGACTCTTTGACTGTTCGATAAAAACCTCTATTGTGAGTTATTATGTGGCATTGAATGAGCACCTCGGGAGGTTTTGCTAGGTGGCTGAGTGATTCGAATCCTATAGTCTAGAGCTGACATGCCCGAAGCTCTTTTGCCTATGTCGAGGGTAGCCTATTTAACAGACTATTTTTGAAGTTTTTTCAAAGTAATTGAAGGCTTGTGATTTTATAGCGACGGTCGGGCATCCCCGAGTCGCATTAGTTTGCCTGGTACAACCTTGTGACCGCAGTCATTGTGTTTGGCCTGAGCCTTTTAGTCCCCGAGTGAAGTAGTTTTCAGCGTCTATATTGAGGGTATACCTTTTTAGAGGTCTTATAAGTTTGATATATATTGCCTTAACTTTTAAGATCAGGATTATACCTTTTGTAAGGTCTTACAAATTTTAACATGCCTTACTTGAGGTCTTATAGACTTTAGTTACTTGGTACAAGTATGATTCATTCCTTGCTTGAGGTCTTACAAGTTTGCCTTATGAAGGTTTTATGAGCTCGTGGTTGACCGCATATGGTCTTATAGATAAGCTACTTGGCACAAGTATGGTTCATTCCTTGCTTGAGGCCTTACAGATTTGGTTACTTGGTACAAGTATGGTTCATGCCTTGCTTGAGGTCTTACAGATTTGGTGTTCCCTTTAAAAGGTCTTACATTGTTGATAATGCCTCGTGGAGGTCTTACATTTTCTAGTATCGCCACATAGAGGGCTTTTAGGCTCGAGGTTTCCCTCTTGGGGTCATACGTCCTTGCGTTCTTGATAGATTGACGGGGTGATAATCGAAGAAAATCCCCGAGATGTTGGAATATCTTTGGCTCTGGATCTATTCTTTGTAATCTTTATGTTGCCTCATTGGTGGCTTACAAGTTTGAAGTTTTCGACTCGGAGGTCATATGGACTTGAGTTTTTGGCGTCAGTCCCCGAGTATTCGGAATGATGCCCTTTTGTAAGGTCTTATAAATTAGTTACTTGGTAAAAGTACGGTTCATTCCTAGCTTGAGGTCTTACAGTGCTGGTAACACCTCGTGGAGGTCTTACATTTTTTTATATTGCCACATGGAGGGCCTTCGGGCTCGAGGTTGCCCGTGTGGGGTCTTGTAGCCTTGAGTTCTTGCTATCTTGATGAGGTGACCATTGGTAATAGTCCTCGAGATGTCGAGGGTTTTTGGCTTTGGAGCCATTCTTTGTATATTTTGATGTTGATTTATTGAGGGCTTATGAGCTCAATGTTTTCGGCCTGGAGGTTTACGGCTTTGAAGTTTTGATGTCAGTCCCCGAGTGTTTGGGAAATTTTTGGCCTTGAGGCCATTTCTTGTAAAAATAGTAAACTTCTTTGAAACGCAAGGCGATTTGATGGTAGAAGGTATTTTATTGATTACTTGGTACAAGAATACATAGTTGTTGCTACTGATGTTTTGCTTGTTCTTTGTAGACACGATTCTTTCTACCGTTTGGCTTGGTACATCATTTTCCTATTGAGATCTTCTTTGGCTCATCTAGATGGTCATCCGGTGGGATGCCCCCCAGTTTTCGAGGTTGATTAAAGAGGAGCCTCGAATACTTACTGAGTTCTCCTTAGATAGGATATATATGTTGCCTCGTTAAAAAACCTTGTCGGTAAAACCCTTCTCGGGATAAAATCTGATCAAAGAAAAGAGTGCAACGTATGCTTTGAAACCTTAAGGTCTTTGAGCTTGGACAACGTTTCGACTATTCTGATCGGACATCTTAGTGGAGATGGTGCTTCGAGCCTCGATATGGCTTTAGTGTCTTCCCCGAGAACGTGTCACGGTCCTTTTCTTATTTTATTCGGATGTAGACCAGAATGGGCGCAAAACTATTTACCTCATTATTTGCATATCCTTTGGTTCCTTCGATGTTGGAGGCGCCGTACCTCATGTCTCAATTGATGACATGGAATTTGACCTTTTGGGTTGTGCTGGCCACGTTGACGGGGAGGGTGATTTCCCCTTTCATTGTTTCGCTCGCCATGTTGAATCCATTGAGGACTCGAGAGGCAGGCACGATTTGGTCGAGCAGTCTGAGCTGCTCCACGACCCTTGACCAAATAGTATTGGCCGAGCTATATGGCACATAAGTACATGTTTAATTTGAAATGTATTTACAAGAAAAGAAATTACCAATGCGTTGTTATGGGGCTGATATAGAGCCTCGATGTCTTTATTGCTGAATGTGAGGGCATCCTCGGGTATGTAACCTCGAGTTCGTTTTTCCCTGTTGATGGATATTTTTGTTCTCCTGACTATAGGTTCTTGTGGAGCATCGATGCCTCCAAAGATCATGTGGATGACATGTTGCAGCTCATCTATTTCACTCTTCTTGGTTGCCTCTATTTCCTGGAACTGATTTTTGGATAGGTCACTGAGGTATTCTCGGAGGTGGCCTTTGCTGAACAGTGGGCTAATTCTTCCTAGAGTTGTCACAAATCTTCGGTCCTCTAACCGTTGTTGATACCCAATTTTTCCCCATATATCTTTTATACTCAAAATACTTTCAAAATAGCATATGTATGCATATATGAGCATCCCAAAAGATTTTGGCATTTTAAAAGGATTTTTTAAACTAGTTTATGGCCCATTTTTACACCATAAATCCCAATAATTATTCCCAAAACTTGCCATTTTGGAGAATAGTTTGTTTTATTCTCACATCTACATCAAAACATAATTTACATGATTTTTGTATAATTTTACAAGTCCATTTGGTATTTTAAAACTAAGTTGCATGAAATTGCAATTTTAGCCCACTTTCAGATTTAATAGAAACTTCAATTACAAAATCAATCCTAATATTTTTAATTTAATACTTACATATTATTTGCTAACTCAGTGCTTTTAATTTTATTTTTAAACCTCTTTTACTATTTTTATAAAATCAAAAGTGAAAAACTGGCTATTTCAATTATGGCCTCAATTACATTCAATTATAGCCTATTTGGGCATCTCAATTTTGACCCCAAATCCAGCCCAAATCGACGACCCAATGCCATTTTAACCCGGCCCTTTACCCGTTTAATTAAACCCGTCCGTTTCATCTTTTAATCCTGGTCGTTGATCATTTTTATCAACGGCCCACAACCACACATTCCTTTTTAATTTCAAATCACCCTAACCCTATCTCTCATTTCACTTCGACCGCTGCCCTCAAACCCTCCCCTTCTCTCAAACGCTCTCTCACACTCGAAAACCCTAACCGCTTCCTATCGTCTTCTCCGACCAAATCCCACCGACGTCCATGGCTTCTCAGGCCATGGACGACCTGTGCTCTCTTCCCTTCACCCCAAATCGTGTTTGCTCAAGGCTTTAAAGGTTCAACCTCAATGAGGCCTGTTCAAATCCTCCGCCGATTTGTGTTCCTGTGGATTCTCCAGCTCCGTTCCGACGTGTTCGAGCCTCAAGAGCCTAGATATGGTCCAGACCTGTTCCAGGCCAGATCCTTTCCAAGCCTTCTCGTTTCTAGGGTTTCTGAGAAACCTTGAAAGCTGTTCGAGGTTCTTTCTCTCTTTATTTTCTTTGATCTGTGGTGTACTCGAGGTTTCAAAGCTTTTTCCCAAATTTGTCTTTTTAAAAAAATTAGTCAGTTTCAATTTAGGGTTTCCAAAACTTTTAAAACGATTTCTGTTTCTTCTTCTTCTTCTTTCTTTGTGTGAATCTGCTTGTATATGCTTTGTTCTTATGTGTTTTTGCTTGTGCATATTTTCTCTTATGTTCTTATGTTTTGCCGTTATTATGCATGTTCTTCTACGTGTGCTCTGTTATCTCTTCTATTGTTTCTACAACATGCTTTCACATGTCTAGCTTATGTGTTCCTTTACCATTTTCTTACTGAGCTTTTGTTTGCCTTTACTAGACTTTTGTTTGAACTCTAAACCTGTTTCGCCTACTGTTTCTTAAGTTCTATGTCGCCTCTATTCTCTCTTGAACTCGCTTGAGTTCGGAGCTTTTCCTGAACATGCTTTGTTTTTAATCTATTGCTTCAAACTTGCCATTATATCTATGTGCTTTCTCATGAGACTCTCTGAGTCTGTTAGATGGCATGCCCTCTCCTTTCTGTACCCTAATCGAATTTGAAACCCTAGACTAAACTGGAATCTTTCGCTTATGATTTTGAGACTGTCTATGCCAACCTTTTCTTTCTTGCTTGATGCTTGTGTGCTTATATACGAGGGTTTTTCTTCTGAATTGATTCTTTTAGCTTGTGATTGATTTTAATATCCTTTTACTAAGGCTTGATTGATTTTGTTACTGATTTTTACAACTTAACCTCTTTCCCCCTTTTCCTGACTAAGTTCATTCAAAAACTTTTAAATTTTCGGCTGTTTGATTACTGTATTTTCCTTATTCTCTCAAAACCGTGTACTATAGGCTTCTTACCTTAAATAGACTATATGAACTTACCCCTATTATGCTACTCTGAAAAGGTTTTCATTATTTTCCTTTCCTTAATTACTCATCCCCGTTTGAAATAAAATCCCTTTGACTAAGGGAGATCCTATTTGATTGACTGAAATTTTATTTCCTTGCCTTTTTGTTTACTCATTTTTGCACTATAAAAAGAGACAACCTTTTCAGTTCTCACAGAGTTCTTTCTGCACCTCTACAATACACTTCACACTTCAGAAGAATTACACACACTCGACATAGACATCTCTGTCTTTGAAATATACTATACTCTCTCTACTATTACTCTATACCTTCTCTACTACTACTGAGCACTCTGCTCCTTTCTCTACTACTGTCTGAATATTTCTGGAGTTCCTCTGAATTCCCAAGTATTTGCTGAAGAACCTGAGTTTGCTCTTGCTGATTTCTGCCTGTTATTTGATTCTATTATTCTACTGTTCTAAAGCTTGCAACTTGTATGCCCTTCTAATTAAATAATACCCTCCAAACTATGTGTTTACTTCTCCTCCTCTGTTATGCATTATTCACTATGTGTTCATCCTAGTCTGTCATGCTCTCTTTCATCATGTCTTTGCATCTTTGGGTCTGTTTGTGCTTTCTTGCTTTCCTCATGTTTTCTGTAAATGCTTTCCTATGTGATTCCCTGTC
>MU706537.1:5440-54958 GCA_026770625.1 Nicotiana glauca
TCCATAATCATCCAAGTAGGAGGTTTACCAGCTAATTTATAGCTAACAACACAGTACAACATCACTCGGACATACTAAGCCATAGTCCCCGATCACATTCGACCCCGCACTCACCGTAGAGTACGTGTCTCGCCTCAATATAGCGTCACGGTGTGATATACCGGGGTTTCAAACCCTAAGGTCATCATCCACATCTATTACTCACCTCGAACCGGCCACGAGACTAGTCCGCTAAGCCTTTCCCTCTTGAATAAACCTCCTCGGGTGCCGAATCTGATCAATATCACAAGGAATGCATTAAAATAGGCTAATGGAACTTAACCCAATCGAAAGAACTCGAAAAACACCCAAAAAATACAAAGTTGGCAAAACCCGAGCCCCGGGCCCACTTCTCGAAAAATTACAAAATTCACATTTCCGGAATCCTCGTCTCACCACGAGTCCGTACATATCAATTACACAAGAATCGGAGTCCATTTAGCCCCTCAAATCGACAATCTAGGCTCCCTTAGGCTTCAAGCCCTAACCACCATTTTTACCCTTAAATTCCTTGAATTTTCAGTATTTAATCCTTGTTTTTATACCATAACAACATTAATTGAGGCTACGAGTTCATACTGATGGAATCCCTTCGATATCTCTCAATTATCGCCCAAAATCGCCTCTCCCGAAGTCCCAAAATATTTTCTAACTTCTGAAAATCGAAACCCACTGTTTCATTAAACACTCAGCATTTTTCGCTTCTGCGGAGTAATTGTCGCTTATACGACTTCCGCTTCTCTGGACATTGTCCGCTTCTGCGGTTTCACTTCAACTCATCCAAAACCACTTCTGTGGTTAATAGTCCGCTCCTGCGGACTCGCATATGCGGAAAATGTTCCGCTTCTGCGGAACCTCCCTAGCCATCGCCATTTCGCTTCTGCGACCATATTCCCGCTTCCGCGGACTCGCTTTTGCGAATAAATTTCCGCTTTTGCGGAACTTGCTGGACTTACCAAATTTTGCACCTGCGGAGAATTTTCCGCTTCTGCAGAGCCGCATCTGCGGTCTCCCTTCCGCAGATGCGGAAATACCTGCTGCAACTCAAAACCAGCAAACTTCAAACTCCAAATTCTCTCGTTCAACCACCCGAATTCAACCCGAGGCCCTCGGGACCTCAACCAAAAATACAAATATGTCCTATTACCTCATTCGAACTCGTTCCAATCATAAAAACACGATCATTAACACAAAAATCATCAAATCACGACGGATTCAAGCCTAAGTTCAACTAAAACTTCCGAATCTCACATTCGATCAAAAACCTGACCAAACAACGTCCGATTGATCTGAAAATTTGCAGACATACCCAAAATCACCTAACAAAACTACTACAACACTCGGATTTCCATTCCGACCCCTGGATCAAAATTTCACCTATCAACCGGAATTCGCCAAAACTCCAACTTCGCCAATTCAAGCCTAATTCTACACCGGACCTCCAAATTCGATTCCGATCACACTCCTAAGTCACAAATCATCCCCCGAAGCTAACCAAATCCTCCGGAATTCACATCCGAGCCCTCTAACTCACAATTCAACTTCCGGTTGACTTTTTCAAAACAAGCTTCCTTCTAAGAGGCTATGTGCCTTATTTTTGACCAAAATCAATTCAATTACACCCGATCGACTCTAATACTGATATTGAAACATGAATCAACACAATAAGGGGGAAACGGGGCGATAACTCACGTGACGACGGGTCGGGTCGTTACAATTCCACACAGAAATTGAAACCAATTTTTCAATTTCAGTTCATTTGTGACAAAATCTCATCACAACCTCAATTCCGAAACTGCACTTGCTGAAATTGACGTCGATTGAGGAACGTAAGGTGATCGCTCAAGTTTTTCCGCGTTAATAGGTCGAATCAAGGCTTGAACAAGCGGCTCCACCATCATATTCAACTTCCGTAGCTCTTGATGGTCAAAATTTTATCCTTGATTCTCATAGAGATGGCACCCCATTCTTTATTTATTTACTTCGCACTTTTCTTTATGATGTGATTTCTTCTATAGTGTTTGTGTATTGGTCTAAATTTGGCGACTAGGCAGTAAGGGATAAGTGAGATCAAGGACGGGGTCAACCGCGGTGTAATAACTAAAGGCTGCTCTCGAGAGTGCTGATGAGAAAGACAGGCAGTTAAGATGAAGAAATAACAATAGCATATGTTAAGATATGGATACAATGAATATTCCTTAATTTGTACTTTTTAGGATTTTTGGAAAATATCCTCTATAAATAGGAGGAGATAGGGAACAAAGAGGGTGATCTTCACGTTATGAGAAAAACACATTGTAAAAGGTTAACCTAAGAGTATATACAACAATTGTCTTGTTCATTGATTATCCTATTCAAGCATATATTTTTACTTCTTTATTCACAAGATCCAAAGATCCCTCAACCCTATTTCTTTCTATCTTCTCCACGTTGCTATCAGAGAAAAGAATCATCCAAGTCTTACAATAATTGGGTGGTAGATTCCTTTTCGTTATATTCATTGTCATCATCTACATTTATTGCACATTTATGTTATTGCATTTACGAGCATTTAATCAGTACAAACACACTGATTAACGTGGTTTATCTTAACCAGCTTTGCATAATATTTAGTCTAGATTTTATTATTCTTAACTAAGATTCACCCTTCATTTTATCATTAATTGAATTAACTAAAAGGTTCAATACTTTTTGGTGAAAGAATTTGGCACCGTCTGTGGAGAGTTTTTAGTTTAAATTTTAGTTTCTTCTAGATGGGGGGGGGGTGACATCCATCTTTTTCCTCGTTTGCACAAACTAACAACGACAGGAAAACGAGATGAAAGGTAGAAAGCAATAATGGGTGTCACTACCAACCTCTTAGACACCATCAACGAGGATAACAGAGGAGGCGATAACAATGTGACACCAACTGCCACACCCAGGCGGAGTGATTCACCTCCCCCTCACGCAAGTGTGACCACCTCACGCGAAAGGGGAGCTTTCACATCCACGGCTGAGGAGACACCACCAGCAGTGAAGAAGTTATCGGAGGAGTGGCTAACAAGTACCCTCAATGACATACTCGACAAACCCGTTCAAAGGGCGAACAAAAATATCGCGCCAGCAGATATGATAACGACCACCGACGAGCAACCAGCTTTCCCAACAGGTAACACTCACACCATTATTGATGCAGGCAATGATGCACTAACACCTGTTGATACCTAATTTTTTACTCATATATATATATATATATATCTTCAAAGTGGTGTATATTATTATTATACAAATATCCAATAATTATCCCCCATATTATTTTTTGTGATGATTTAATCCTCCAAATTTATCATTTATGCCCATATAATGCTTAAATATTTTAATTGCATTTTTTCTAATTACATTTGCATTTTTTAGGCTAGAATTACATATTTTGCAATAATAGCCCGTATATATGCATAATTATATTATCTATACAGAAAATGACTTTTTATATTTTTAGAATATAAAGTAATTATTTTAAATTATTTCATGCACAAATGATATTTTTTATCATTTATTAATTATTTTTATAAATTATTTTATTAATTTAATTGGGTATTTAAAATCTAGCATTTTTTCTAATTAAATTCGGACCTAGCCAAACCCAATTACCCCAGCCTAGTACACTAACCAGCCTAATACCCCATACCCGTCCAACCCAGTACCCAAACTAGTTTATTATAACCCGGCCCAAAACCTTTGGATCAGGACTGTTGATCTCCGAAATCAACGGTCCACATCACCTCACCCTTTTTTAGTTAACCTAACCCATCTAAACCCTAATCACTTCACCTCACCCGCCGTTATTGAATCCTCTCATCTCCTCACCCTCTCAAACCCTAGCGACGTCGCCCTTAACCCCTTTCGATTCTAGCCAGATATGGAATCAATCGGGGATTTTCTTACCTTATTGATCCTCTATCATTGTTGGTTATTCGTTTATGGCATAACATAATTGCTTGCCTAACATGTCAAGCCAATTTTCCATATTCTGGACCAAATATGGTTCGAACCTTCATTATTTTCCATCTATGTTCATTCTTCGTCTTTTGATGTGAATCTTTGAGATTTGGTTTGATTTTTCATTTACCCTAAAGCTAGGGTTCGAATCTTTTCAAAATCTTTTATAGTTCCTCTATTTATTTTTCTTTAATGTTTCCGTATATCTTTATTATAGCTTTCCTTTGGTTATTTACGCTGATTTTTATTAGAGTTTAGATCTTTCCAGATCTAAAATATTTTTTTATTATTTTGTATATTTCCTTTAATGTTCCAGTATATCTACCTCTATTTGTTTTATAATTTCTTTACTATTTTTGACCGATTCTATTTACCCTAGAATTTAGTGTTTCTGGTTTTTCAAGAAACGAAATAAATCTATGTCAATCTTTAGTATTTCCATCTCTGTGCATCCTTATTATAGTTTTCCTTTTTGATTATCTACGTTGATCTTACTTACCCTAAAATCTAGGGTTTTTGATTCTTCAAAATCGAACAAAATATGGTTCAAACCTTAATTATTTTCGTTTATATGTGCCCGTGCATTTTTATTAAAGCTCTTTTGTATTTCTTCCTACTTTACTTACATGAAATTTAGGGTTGTCATTATTTTTCCTCTAATGTTTCTATCTATCTGCTTATATGCACCTTTGACTCTTGCCGTTAACTGTTGACTGATTACTTACCCTAAAATTAGAGTTTTGGAAATCTTTATTGAGATTCCAGCCTTTCCTTTCTTGTATGATGCTAATTTTGTTAGATTTACATGTTCTCATTATTTCTTTACTTATTTGATCTGGTACTTGGCTATCGATTGATTCTGTATCTTAATCTAAATAGTACCTGCCTGATTTTATGCTATTATGTTTTGTCAATTGATTGAAGCCGACCTTGAATTGATTATACTTCTATTTTTCATTCGTTATTTGTTTATGATTAACCTATTACCTTATTTGTTTGTTTCATTGAGAACTATTTACACCCTGTATACGGTAAAATCAGAGGGTCCAATTTTTGGCCATTACAACGCCCCGTGAGCAAGGTTTCCAAAGGCTCGAGACCACGGTTGAATGTTATCTTGAGGGGACATCGGTGTCCAACCTCGAGGGAACGCAAATCGATGGTTACGGTGGAACAGTGGGAATTTCCCTAGACGCACGACTAGGACTGACAAAACCTAGAGGTCTAGCTCTGACCCGTATCAGTGCATTGAGTAGCTATACCTGCCTCTATCTTTGTAATTAATGCTTTTGTACTATGTTCCCCCTCATATTAAAGGGGAACCCTTGTCGTTTGTAGACACCTGATGCTCAATACTAAATACACAAAACATTCTCTCTACTCTCTAACATATTCTTCGGAGTTTATTGCTTCATCTATTGCATACATTTATTGTGTTATATTTATTTTGTTGCTTCATTTATTGCTTATTATTGGCTATAAAGAGACGCCATTGATCTTATTACAACTGTTAGTCGCCCATCGACTACCCTCGTTGCTCTCAACCGAGCATCCGACTCGACCTTGAGGCCCCGAATAAGCAATCTCGAGGCCCCGATTGACAGTGATTTGGTTTGGTTAATATCTTGTTTTTAAGCTCTTATCTCGCTTCTGAGTCTTTCATATAGCATCAAATGCTTAACAACTAGCATAAAAATATATCACGTATTTTTAGAACTTCACAAAATCAAATTTAATTGTTATTACCATTTTCACGGTAAACAAACCCCTTCCTCACTCCCTTTAAACACGACTAAAAAAGTCTCAAACTCTCCTATTATCACTACTAAAACTTAAGCTCTCTCTTGCTCCTGTTCTGATTTCTGCATTAAGTGGCTATTGTTTGGCCGGCTGAAAGCCAAGGCCAAATTACTCTGGAACTTAACTGTTGCTGCATCTTTGCTTTATTTCTTCTTAACTTGTATGCCCTAACTTTTGCCATTTCCTTCTCTATGCTTTGTTTGATTAGCCTGCTTCAACTCCTAGCATGATTCTGTCCTTTATCTGTTAGTTTGATAATACTGTTAACTTAAGACTAAGTTATTTAGAATAACTTTCCTAAGTTAGTTTAAGGTTCAATTGTTTTTGAGTTTTATACTTGTTCTGAACTATAAGCATGTAATCAAATATGTTTGCGGCTTAATTCATATGTGGTGTCTGTTTAATTAAAGTGTTTCTGTCTCTGTGTTTAAGCCATTATTGTTTTAACACTAGAAAGGGTATCTAGCTTAATTAGATGTCACCATGTTTGAACTATATGCTGAACCTGAACCTTGTTTGTTTCTTGGAGCAGTTCTACCTGCAACTCTGTATTATTAACTTTCTCCCTTCTGAAATTGAACTATTTCAAAACCTGCCCCCTTACCCTTTATGCATTGGTTTTCAAACTCCTACTCTTAGTCATTTAGTTTCTCACCACCCCAGTGTGAGCACTACCTAGTGTCCTTGAGACTCCTTTGAATTCTGACACATTGGGGTTGGTTTTTCCAATCTTTATGAACTCTGTGCTGAATGTGTGGTTCTGGTGTGAGCATTGCCCGGGGTCCCTGAGGCTCTTTGGGAACTTTGACACACTGGAAGCCTAGTTTAATGTGCTATGAATGGATAACTGCTATGCTTCAGAGCTGTTGTGTTTAAAGGCCTGGTTCCTAGGTTTAGATTGGGCCTATGGAGGCTCCCTATATTGTAATTGTTATTATTATGTAATTCATTCATTCTGGGATGTAATAATAGATTTGGGGTTTTATTAGTAAAAGTTGGGGGGAGGGGGAGGTTCTTATACCTTTGTTAAAACTAGGTAGAGATCTTGCCTGTAGGTTTAATTATGTTGATTGAACTATGTGGGTACTATATTGTGTTTAGAGATCCTGCCTATAAGATTTTTCATGATCATTTTTATTATGTGTTGCACATCTGCATGCTAGAAACCCTACTTATAGGACTTTACATTTAATCCTACACATTAGAAATCATGTTCATAGGATCTACACATATTTTCACCCAATGTGCATTAGTGACCATGTCTATAGGGCTTTTGTTGATTATCTTTCATAACAACCTGTTAATTTCTGTCCAAACACGGTTAATAGATATCATGCCTATAGGAATTTAAATCAGTTTCAAACCTAGAAATCATGCTTATAGGATTCAAAACTAATAGATATCATGCCTATAGGGTGAAATCAGTTCCGAAACTTGGAAATTCTGCCTGTAGTAGTTTAAATCAAGTCAACAATTAGAAATCTTGCCTACAAGAAGGAATAAAATTGTCTTTATGAGTTAAAATCAGTGCTACACTTAGAAATCATGCCTATAGGTCTGTAATTGACAAACTCGTAGAAATAATGCCTATAGGATCCTGTTAGTCCATTCTGAATTCACCCGCTATTGTCAATGACTTAGGCAATATATCCGTAGGACTCACTAATGATTTTGGGTTTTAAATAGTGACACATTTCTGCCTGAAATCCCCAGATCCAGGCTGAATAAAATTAGTAGGCAAATAAATAGGTCTTACTGCTCACCTTAACAAAGCTATCTCTGAACCCTGTTTCTCGTATAGATATCCTGCCTATAGGAGTTCTAAATTTGCTGGTTCGAATGCGTGCATTTGTTGCCTATGGGTGGAGGTCAATGTGAGCCCATACTTGTTTTATTTGAAAGTCCTACTTATTTTGTTTGTCACCTAGGTTTCAAATTTTTAAGCAATATAGGATTGGTCTAGAACTATCCCAAATAGAAGTCCTAATACCTCTAGGACTATAGGTAAGGACGAGTAGTGCACGCATAGGGTACGATTTAGAATAAATTTGTGCGCTTAAGTAACAACTTTTGGGTAGTAAAGGAAATGATAGCCCATACGCTAATGTTATGAGTAAAACCACCAACTCGAGGGAGTTGCAAAGCATTGCATGAATGATCCTATAGGCTGAAAAAACTTAGGACCACCCCCTATACTCCTGTGTAAAATAATTTGAATATTGTATTTGTCTAAATTATTGTCTTCCCTTTTAAGACTAATTCACTTAATTTAAGTTCGGCTGGGACCCACCATTGTGGACCTCGAGGGGTGCCTAACACCTTCCCCTCAAGGTAATTTTGAGCCCTTACCCGATCTCTGGTGATGTAGACTAGTTATCTTTGTTAATTGCTTTAGGTGCCCTAACGCACCTTAAATCCGTTAGGTGGCGACTCTTTTAAATCCAATTTCCTACACGCACGGATAGGAGTTGTCCAAAAAATGTCTAAACCCGATTTTGCGAGAAAAGGGGGGCACGACAGCATGACAATTCTGCTGGAGATATCTTTAGGCTCTTGCCATAACGAACTTGTCTGTGAATTAATCTTTAAGCATGTCTTTATTATTCCGTTAAACTTGCACGCCCCTTCCCACTCTATGTGAAATTATTTGCCTATCTTCATTCATTTATGATTTCTCTTCCCTGTTTTATCACTTTTTACTATGGAAACTGACTTGTCTCTTTGTTTTTCTTTCCTAAATGTCTTTACAATTATTAAATAACCGCATTTTATCATTATTCATCATGAAAATACTTGGCAACGTGTTATTTCCTTTGCATAACTCCATCCTCAACATCATATTCCACTCGTGCGTACTAATACCATAGTGGCACTTGATGAGTGTCTGCGCTCTTCCTAAAATCACCCTTTAAATTCGAAAAGGCTTATTTGCGGTAAAACTAGTCGATTAACGGTGCAGTCGACGGTTCCGTGCCTTTCCCTCTCAAGTTGTTTGCTTGAGGGTACCAGTCTAGACTTCTATAGAGACTTTACTCTGATAATAACTGTACATGCATCATGGTCAAACCTAGCCGGGGTTAATATGTTGTCCGCTTAATAATACTATAAGAAAGCCTTGTCTAAAGTCCACCGGGATTTTCATAATTCGAACGGACGCAACCACGATATGTGCATTATTTGGAGACACAAATGCTAACATGCTAATCGTTAACGTGTAAGTAATTGAATCCGGAGGGGGCAAGGATCTAACTCTGATTATTTTGCAGAAAATGAGGCACGAAATGCCCGGGTTCGGCATGGTCCGAAGTATACCACCATTGTTGTTAGACTGGTGGGAAAATCTTTTGGATTACCATGGGATAATTCTGGTTTACTAGTACCAGAAAACCGCAATACTATGGGGTTTCTGAAGATGATGGGTCTGAGAAAGAATGAGGACTTGGAGTGCCTAAAGATGTCCTACATACCCTTTGAATTCCTCTATGAACGATTTGGACACAAAAAATCTTACCATATCTTTCATTATGAATTCTCCATCACTTCCCTGTGTTGGACTCATCGCAGGGTTTTTGTATTCATCGTCTGCTTTCTGGGCATGATAGTGTTCCCAAGCCAATGAGATAGAATTCACACCAAGTTGGCCATGGTAACCAAATATTTAATAGAGGGAATTGAGGGACAAGCCTATACTATTGTCCCGGTGATTGTAGCAAACATATACCGGGCTCTGGATTGTTGCAAGAAAGGGTTCAAACACTTTGAGGGTTGCAACTTGCTACTACAGATTTGGTTGTTAGAACATCTTCAGAGGGGTCAATATCGCCAAGAGTTTCCACGAAGACTATGGAACGATCACATAGCCTTCCACCACCCTAAAAGAATGACCTTTATCCTAGAAAGATTTGCACAGCCAAAGAATGCTACAAAATGGGCGCAGTTTTTCAATAATTTGACCGAGGACTAGGTTCACTGGATGTTCGAGTGGTTCCCTACCGATGAATTCATCATCAGATCCAGGGATGTTCCGCATTTTCTGTTGATTGGGTTAAGGGGAATACATCCCTATGTTCCTATCAGGGTCATGAGACAAGCTGGTAGAAAACAAGTCATACCACGAGTCTCCAAAATGAGTCATTACATCGCTAATTTTCAGGGTGACACCATTCCATACAAATGTGAGGCCCAGCACATGTGGCACTTAAAGATTATCGTGGAAAAGGATACCATCGAGCCAGATTGATATCACGCCGGTTATATGTACTTCTACCCATCATGGTTAGAAGATAACATAGCAGGAATATTCGAGCAAGGGTTGGTCAAGGCAATAGGGTCATAGATGAAGCAGCTGAAGCACAAGTGAAGTATGAAAGGCTACGTAAGAGGGTCCTTAAATCCAAAGCCAAGCATCTGGAGAAACACAAGTTCGACATGGAATCAATTAACGAGTGGAAAGAGATGGATACAAAATCGATAGAAAGGCTGGAGTATTTGGAGCAGGGTTTAATGGAACTGGAAGGGAAGATATAGAAAATGGTCGTAGACTGTCAGAATGCAGAGGGAAACGAAGGAGGACACCTAGAAAGGGCATACCTTCTACTGGACATGCACGACCTGGGGAATCTGATTGATGGAGCCAAGAAGGCCAAATATGGGGAAGGTCCCTCCGGGACCAAGTAGATTAGGTTTATCTGTTTTAAGTCATTTTAGAATGTAATAAGGCAGATGCCATTAGTAACTCATTTATTGTCATTTTTAGGTTCGTCTTATTTATTACCTTAATGAAATGAGGCATTTATCAGCATTAAATCTCTCCAAATCTACTTGTCGCTAGGCCCACCTCAGGTACAACAAGGTTCCCCAAATTAGAACGCGAATTTACATTCCTCCAATACGTGTTTAAATATTGCAAATGCTTTTCAGAATCCTTATTGACTTGTCTACCTTTTATTTTTCTTTATTTTGATTATTCCCATCCCCTAAGGTTGGTTCACACATACTGGCGTCGTCATCATATCACACCAGATCTAGAGGTCCTCCTCCTACTCCTCCTCCAAGTAATCCGAAAAGCAAAGGAAAAGCTAAGATGGATGATATGAGTGTTGTCCGAAAAGAAAATGCTGAGAATATTGAAACTTCAGACGGTCTAAGTACCCCAGCCCAGAATGATTTGGTCCTACGATTGGAACAAAACATACTAGAATTGCAAGGAGAACTTGAGCAGGTCCGCAACTTGGCAAACCTCTCCCTCTCCTTAAACGTCCCAAACGTTAACCAACAAAATGCTCAAAACCCAGCACCTCCTCAAAACACACCAAACCAACACCCACAAAATCCTCCCGCACCCTATCCATACGCAACACCTCCCCAAAATCCTAATCCTTCACCAATACCCACTCCTCCTCAACACCAACATCCTCTTACTCAATACCCATAAAACATTCATCATACTCCTCGGTATATCCTACAACCTATCCCTGATCCCAAAACTCAACTAATGATCACCACTACACTCCAACACCCGACACCCACCAAAATAATCCCATATACATGGAAACCTTACCTCATTCTACTCATCCAATACCATACACTCCAGAATCTTCCGAGAAGGACCTGCTCATTAAGAACATGGACGAAGAACTCAAAAAGTTCACAAGACGAGTCTAGGGTATTGAAGGAGGCAAAGGAATTGAAGGTCTGAATTATGAGGATCTGTGCATTCATCCAGACGTGGAATTTTCGGAGGGTTACTGATGTTTTATACGTCAATACCACACGGGGGGGTGATTTTTGTGGTACCCAATTTTTTGCTTAAATTGCTTATGGAAGGACTTGGTTCTTCTAAGTGTTCCAACTAATACTATTGCGGAATAATAAATATAGAAAATAAAGAACACAGAGATTTTACATGGAAAACACCCAGCTCAAAAGGTGAAAAAAAACCACGACCTACTACTCAGTAGGATTTTCCCCAACACTTCACTAAATCACTGAGCCAAAATAATATTTACAAAACTCTTTGTAAGCCTAAGGATTACCTCTAATCCCTTTGTAGCAACCAACCTCTAACTGTTGCGACAACTTCAAGTTAAATCTAACTTGAACACTCCAGGTACCTAATACAATTGCTTCTATGAAAGCTGAAAGGTACAATATGAAAACACCTACTACAATTGAACTAGAAATAAAGAAAGATACATAAAACTCTTTATGGAGCTGGTTCATCAATCTGGTTCATGTAGCTTCAGGTTTTCACACTTGAATCACACACGAACTACTTGTAAAAAGCCTTGCTATTTTGCTCTCAATTCATATTTAACTTATGTGTTTTTGTGCAACACTTGTAATTTGAGAACAATCTACAATTTATAGAGTTAGTGGATGAAGAAATAACTAGAGTTCTAATGCAACTCTTCCTTGGTGGAAGATTTCTAGTTGATTTCAACTTCTAACTCCTTCCCTATCTTGAATTGCATTCTTTTTTATTAAGGACTCCTTCTCCTTATCTATTATGAAACCTTTTCGATTAGGAGATATTAAATACACCAAGTTAAGCTTATCTCCTTCACGTGCAACCCCATGCTCGAATCTGCCTATTGTTGTGCACCTGAGTGATGGACTTGGTTCATCTTGAGTTCCTTTGTCAGTCTTCAAAACTAACCTTTACTTGGGCCAACAGTTACAAACCTCCTAAGTTCGAGATGTTTGATGGAATGGGTGACTCGAAGGTACATGTGAGAACATACTGTGATAATCTCGTGGGAGTTGGGAAAGATGAAGGGATTTGCATGAAGTTGTTCACGAGGAGTCTCACTGGAGATACCTTATCTTGGTATATCATTCAGAATCCCAAGAAGTGGGTCAATTGGGTAAGCATGGCATCAGACTTCATGGATCGATTCAGGTTTAACACAGAGAATGTGTCGGATGCCTTCTACATACAGAATCTAAAGAAGAAACCAATAGAGACTTTCCGTGAGTATGCTACTCGATGAAGGTCAGAAGCTGCAAAGGTCAGGCCGTCACTAGAGGAAGAGCAGATGAACAAATTATTCGTCAGGGCCCAGGATCCCCAATACTATGAAAGGTTAATGGTCATTGAAAATCACAAGTCCTCCGACATCATCAAACTCGGGGAAAGGATTGAAGAAGGTATCAAGAGCGGGATTGTGACCAATTTTGAGGCATTGCAGGCTACGAACAAATCGTTACAGTCAGGGGGTATACCGAAGAAGAAAGAAGTATGGGCCGTGATGGTGGCCCAAGGACCAAAATCTCCCCTTACATACCAAACACCTCCACCCACATACCAACCTTCACCTCCCAGATATTCTCAACCCGCTACCGCCTAACACTTATAATACCCAGCCAGCCTATTAGCATTCACCTCCAACCCGTCAAAACTATCCAAAACCTAGACCTAATTTTGATTGCAGGCTGCCCAGACAATATACTCCTATTGCTGAACCTATTGACCAAATATATGAAAGATTGGAGGCTGTCGAATACGTTACCCATATTCCTGTTATTGCCATGGAAAACTCTTCCCAGTGGGTCTACCCAAACAAAACACGTGCATACCATTTTGGCATGAAAGGGCATACTATCGATGAATGCCACACTCTGAAAGACAAGATTCAAACCCTGGTTGATACCAAAGTCATACAAGCAAAGGAAGCTGCACCAAATGTCCGCAATAATCCCCTCCTAGATCATAGAGGTGAAAAAGTAAATGTAATAGAAACCGACGAAGAATAGGATCCTGAAGGGTCGATTGGGCTTATTAGGGAAGGTGATGACCCTAAAAGTCATGCTCACACCTATTGTGGTATAGATACAGCCACCAGTCGAAGTTGAAGTAGCCGCATCAGTCCCATTTGAAGTTGAAGTAACAGCACCTATGACTACACTGATTCCATTTGAAGTAGAAATACCCACACCCTTCACTGTGACGGTAGCACCCACACTTCCTTTAAAGTCCAATGCCATACCCTGGGATTACGTTGCCGAATCTAGGAGAAAGGGAAAAACAAATATGGAAGAGTCTGGTGCTGCACAAGGGATGACCAGAACTGGAAGGATCTATACACTCAAAAACTTGGGAGGAACAAGCAAGGAAGCTGCTACCAAGCAACCCGTTATTGAAACTGGCCCAGATGATCCCTGGAGGAAAGTACAAGCAAGATAATACTCTATCGTTGATCATCTGAACAAGACTCCTACCCAGATATCCATCATGTCGCTACTACAAAATTCTAAGGCACATAGGAACGCTCTGATGAAGGTGTTGAATGAAGCTTATGTGCCTAACAACATCACCAGTGGAGAGATATCCAACGTGGTAGGGTAGGTACTAGAGAGCGACAAGATCACCTTTCACGAGGATGAACTACCACCTGAAGGATTAAGTCACAACAGGGCGTTGCACATCGCAGTGCAGTTTGAGGACACATTCATCGCCAGAGTCTTAATAGATGGGGGTTCAAGCCTCAACATTTGTCCATTGACTACTCTGAAAAGGCTGGGTAAAGATTGCCATGTACGAGCAGGAAGTATGAATGTGAAGGCATTTGATGGGTCTCAAAGGGCCACAATTGGGAAAATCAACCTTTGTCTGCAGATGGGCCCGACTTGGTTCGATATTGAGTTCCAAGTATTAGACATATCTGCTACATACAATCTTCTATTAGGACGACCTTGGATACATGCCACTGGGGCTGTGGCTTCCACGCTACACAGGCCGTGAAATTCGAATGGAACTATCTGGAGGTAATCATTCGGGGAGATGGAAGTAACCTCATTTACACCAGTTGCCAAAAATAGAAGAAAACAGGGCGGAGAAACTTATCACCGCATTGAGCATGTCAACGCAATTAAGAAATATAAGTGGTGGAGTAGCAAAATAGAAAGCATACTGGCATGGTCTGGGTATGAACCCGACAAAGGGCTTGGGAAGAAACTCCAGGGCATTACCAAGTCAATACAGTTGAAGCGTCATGGCACAACTTCTGGGCTTGGATATCCATACACCTGGAAAGAATATAATGATTGGTCGCTACCATGGCATGGTCCTTATTACCCTCTCGAGCAACCAGTGCCGCATCTGAGTTAGGATTTTCACCAGGTCGACACAATATGGGGATCTATAGAGGAGGAAGCTTTGGCTGGAGTAAGGAGCCTATTTCTGGAAGACGAGGACATGGATTGCAATGTGATAGTTGAGGAGGAGTAGAAAAAAGGCCTTACCATTCAGACCGTGGGGAAGGGAGTTGTTCTCAAGAATTGGACTGCCGCACCATCTCGGGCTCGTCGAGTTCCTGGGTAGCTTGGCAATTAGCCTGACATATTTTAATAACCATTTTAGACATTTAAGACATTTCCAGTATTTTGTTTCAAAGACGCATTTTGTTTCGAAATAATTGCTCGAGTCATCGACCCGTACTTGTTTTGGATGTTTTCAAAATTTAATTAATGCATTGTTACTTAGTATTTGTTATTATCTTTTACATTTTTATCTACAACATTATTATTACTTTTCCTGATGAACCAATGACTATGACATGTAATGAGACAACGCAATATAAGGATAGTGACTCAGAAGAAGAAGATGAAATACCTAAGGAAGTTATCAGAGAAGTTGAGAATTTTGAGAACAAACCTAAGTCCAACCTAGATGAAACTGAGTCAATCAATTTGGGAGATTCCGAAACCATCAAAGAGACTCACATAAGCATTCACCTATCACCATCAGAAAAGGAAGAATACACCCATTTCCTGAAAGATTGTGATGATATTTTTGTGTGGTCATATGATGACATGACTGGCCTGAGTACATCCATAGTGGCTCATAAGTTGCCTACCAATCCAATGTGTCTGCCGGTGAAGCAGAAACTCAAAAAATTTAAGCCAGACATGAGCCTAAAAATCAAGGAAGAAGTCACCAAGCAAATCAAAGCCAAAGTCCTCAGGGTAGTTGAGTACCCAACCTGGTTAGACAACATCGTACCAGTTCTGAAGAAAGATGGGAAAGTAAGGGTGTGTGTTAAAGATGGGAAAGTAAGGGTGTGTGTTGACTATGGGGATTTAAACAGATCAAGTCCCAAGGACGATTTCCCACTACCAAATATACACATTCTGATCGACAATTACGCCAAGCATGAACTCCAATCATTTATAGATTACTTCATGGGTTATCATCATATTTGGATGGACGAAGAAGACGTAGAGAAAATAGCCTTCATTACACCGTGAGGAGTGTACTGCTACAAAATTATGCCATTTGGTCTAAAGAACGCTGGGGCCACCTATATGAGAGCCGTGACAACCATCTTCCATGATATGATACACAAGGAAATAGAGGTATATGCTGACGACATCATCATCAAATCCAAGAGGGCCACAGATCACATTGCAGACTTGAGGAAGTTCTTTGAAAGGCTACGGAGGTACAATTTAAAACTGAACCCCGCAAAGTGCGCATTCGAGGTTCCTGTAGGAAAATTATTGGGATTCATCACCAGCCGCCGAGGAATCGAGGTTGACCCGTCAAAAGTTAAAGCTATCCAAGATTTACCACCACTGAAGAGCAAGAAAAATATGATGAGCTTCTTGGGATGCCTTAATTACATCAACCGCTTCATAACATTGTCCACGGTAATATGTGAACCCATCTTCAAAATGTTGAGGAAAGATGCTGAAACCAGTTGGACTAAAGATTATCAAAAGGCTTTTGACAAAATTAAGGAATACCTGTCCACGCCACTAATCCTAGTCCCGCCAGAACCTGGAAGACCTTTGTTACTCTATTTGTATTCTAGATGGGGCTTTCGGCTGTGTTTTGGGACAACATGACAATACAGTAAAAAAGGAGCAAGCCATATATTACTTGAGTAAGAAGTTCACACCTTATGAAGCACGATATTCTCTGATAGAACGCACTTGATGTGCTTTGACATGGACAACTCAGAAATTGTGGCATTACTTTTGTGCCTATACCACATACCTCATATTAAGAATTGATCCTTTGAAGTACATCTTTCAGAAGCCCATGCTTAACGGGAAGTTAGCTAAATGGCAGATGCTATTAAGTGAGTTCGATATCATCTATGTAACTCATAAGGCAGTCAAAGGACATGCCTGAAAATCCTGTGGGAGGGGAATACAAACCACTAAAAACGTATTTTCTTAACAAGGAAGTGTTCATTCGTAGGAGAGGACATTGCTAAAGCCTATGATGGTTGGAGAATGTTCTTAGACAGAGCTGCAAACTTCAAAGGAGTGGGTATTGGGGTGGTCTTGGTGTTAGAGATAGGTCAAAATTATCTGGTATCCGCAAAGCTTAGGTTTCCGTGCAACAACAATATGGCAGAATATGAGGCTTGCATCATAGGGCTCAATTTGGCCATCGATATGAATATACAAGAGTTGCTGATAATTGGTGATTCAAATCTTCTGGTACATGAGGTTCAAGGAGAATTGACTATGAAAAACACCAAGATACTACCATACTTGTATCATGTGCAAGAATTGATGAAGAAGTTCACAAAGATAGAATTCAAACATTCCAAGAGTCCAGAGCGCACTGGCCACCTTGTCATCATTGATACAATATCCAGACAAGAATTTCATCGATCCCATCCCAGTGAGGATCCATAATCATCCGGCTTACTTTGCTCATGTTGAAGAAGAAACTGATGGAAAACCTTGGTTCCATAACATCAAAGAATATTTGGCAAAAGGAGAATACCCATAACAGGCAAACCATACTCAGAAACGCACACTGCTGAGGTCATCCAATCACTTCTTCCAAAGCGAAGGAACCTTGTATAGAAGAACTACTGATCTGGGTTATTTAAGGTGTGTTGACGCCAAAGAGGCTTCCAAATTGCTCGAGGAAATACATGCCGGAACCTGCAGACCACACATGAACGATTTTATTCTAGCCAAAAAGATACTCAGAGCTGGATATATTTGGATGACCATGGAAAAAGATTACATCCGGTATGTCTAGAAATGCCACCAATGCCAGATACATGCAGACATGATAAGGCTACCGCCAAATGAACTCAATGCAACAAGTGTACCTTGGCCTTTTGCTGCCTACGGAATGGATGTTATCGGTCCGATCGAGCCCACTACTTCAAATGGGCATAGGTTCATTTTAGTGGCCATATATTACTTCACAAAATGGGTGGAGACTGCATCTTATAAAGCTGTAACCAAGAAAGTCGTCGCAAATTTTTTCAGGGATCGTATTGCCGAGTCCATCATCACTGATAATGCCGCCAATATCAATAGGTATCTAATGAAAGCCATGTGTGAAACCTTAAAAATCAAGCACAAAAACTCTACAAAATACATGCCTCAAATGAACAGAGTTGTGGAAGCTGCCAACAAGAACATCAAGAAGATAATAGGGAAGATGGTAGAAAATCACTAGCAATGGCACAAGAAGTTACCATTTGCCCTATTGGGGTACCGTACCACAGTCCGCATATGAACTGGGACAACTCCCTATTTGCTGGTTTATGGTACCAAAGTTGTCATTCCCGTTAAGGTAGAAATTCCTTCTTTGAGGATCATACAAGAAGCCAAACTCAATGATGCAGAATGGATAAGGAGCCACTATGAGCAACTAGCCCTCATAGATGGAAAAATAATGAATTCAATATGTCACGGTCAACTTTATCATAATAGAATGTCCAGAGCTTTCAACAAAAAGGTCAAACCAAGACAATTCGCATCAGGGCAGCTGGTGCTGAAGCGGATCTTCCCACATCAAGATGAAGCCAAAGGGAAATTTTCACTCAACTGGCAAGGTCCCTACATAGTTCACAGGGTGCTAACACGAGGAGCACTCATACTTGCAGAAATGGACGGAGAAGTTTGGCTAAAACCTATCAATTCAGATGCAGTCAAGAGATACTATGTTTAGATTGTTCACATTTCTTCATCAGATGTAACTGAACTACGCTTGACCTGATTCCCATTAAAGAGGGGATATGTAGGCATCCCTGTGGGTTCGTTCACATCTTAATAAAATCTTCATTTTCTCAGAACTAGAAATTGGGGCAAAATTTTGAGGAGGACCATCAAAATTCCGGAACAAGTCCAGCCGACGCCATTATATGCAAGACAGTCAGAAATAGGTTAAGTAAATGGGGCAGAATTTTGAGGTGGACCCTCAAAATTCTAATGCAAGGAAGTCGCAATGTCTCTAAAGTGTCACAGTCATTAGTTTATCTAATTTACTTGATATTATATACCACTATGTTTTATAAAATGATTCTATTTCACCAATAAGTGCATATTTTCAAAAACTGTATTTCTGTGACAGCCAGGTGTTACCCAGGGTAACTCGTACATGGCCTCCAGAGCAAAGCAAAGCAAAACAAAACAAGCAGACAAAGACACGAACCAACCTCCCCGCAAAACTCACAATTTTCTTTGAATGCAGGGACAAGGAATAACCACAAGTATGCGCATAACAACCGAACCGCCAAGCGCAAATATATCTCCAACTAAGAAATATTATGCTCCTATTTGCTATTTGTCTACTGCATAAGGCTAAGCATTGCCTTCCCTTTGCATGAGACTAAGCCCTATCTCAGATCTTGCATGAGGCTAAGCCCTACCTCCATATCTGCATAAGGCTAAGCATTGCCTTCTCTTTGTATGAGATTAAGCCCTGTCTCAAATCTTGCATGAGGTTCAGCCCTGCCTCCATATCTGCATAAGGCTAAGAATTGCCTTCTCTCTGCATGAGACTAAGCCCTGTCTCAAATCTTGCAGGAGGCTAAACCCTGCCTCTATATCGCATAAGGCTAAGCATTGCCTTCTCTTTGCATGAGATTAAGCCCTGTCTCAAATCTTGCATGAGGCTAAGCCCTACCTTCATATCTGCATAAGGCTAAGCATTGCCTTCTCTCTCCATAAGACTAAGCCCTGTCTCAAATCTTGCATGAGGCTAAGCCCTGCCTCCATATTCACATAAGGCTAAGCATTGCTTTATCTCTGCATGAGAATAAGCCCTGCCTCAAATATTGCATGAGGCTAAGCCATGCCTCCATATTTTCATAAGGCTAAGAACTGCCTTCTCTCTACATGTGACTAAGCCTTGTCTCAAATCTTGCATGAGACTAAGCCCTGTGTCAAATCTTGCATGAGTCTAAGCCCCGCCTCCATATTTGCATAAGGCTAAGCATCACCTTTTCTTTGCATGAGACTAAGCCTTGTCCCAAACCTTGCATGAGGCTAAGTCATGCCTCCGTATTTGCGTAAGGCTAAGCACTATGTTCTCTCTGCATGAGACTAAGCCCTGTCTCAAATCTTGCATGAGACTAAGCCCTGTCTCAAATCTTGCATGAGGCTAAGCCCTGCCTCCCAAATTTACATAAAGCTAAGCACTGCCTTTTCCCGAGACTAAGCATTGTCTCTCTCTGCATAAGTGTTGCCCTATTCTAAGCTTTGCATTATATTCTTCTCTCGGGGTTAAGCTCTGGCCCCAAACAAGACCAAGCTTTGTCTTGTTATCAACCTCCGGTATCATGTCTCTGCACTTCATGGGCTGATGTATAGCCAACTTGTCCAAAGGCGGCATAGTCTGAAGGCATCATCCTCATAGCCTGAAGATACCATGTCATGGCATGAGGATCTCTCAACACTGCACATCATTATTCAAAGGCGTCATGGTTTAGAGGCACCATTTTCATGGCTCGAGAATATCATTTCATGGCCTGCGAATCCCTTACCTCATGCTTCATGCCCGTGATATCATGGTCTAAGGACGTCATCTTCGCTGTCCAAATACAACATTCATGGTCCAAAGGGAACTTACATCATGTTTAAACTCTCGCAGTAATCTATACACTTACATGCATCGTGTTACCTTCGCTCCGGTCTCCACTCATACCATTTATGCCTTGCTGTTATTTCTATAATTTTAAAAGCTTTATATCAATTTATGTATTTTTTTTATTATACAAATATCCAATAATTATCCCTCATATCATTTTTTATGATGATTTAATCCTCCAAATTTATCATTCATGCCCATATAATCCTCAAATATTTTAATTGTATTTTTTATAATTACATTTGCTTTTTTAAGGCTAGAATTGCACATTTTGCAATAATAGCCCATATATATGCATAATTATATTATCTATATAGAAAATGCCTTTTAATATTTTTATAATATTAAGTTATTATTTTAAATTATTTTATGAACAAATGACATTTTCTTATCATTTATTAATTATTTTTATAAATTATTTTATTAATTTAATTGGGTATTTAAAATCTAATCTTTTTTCTAATTAAATTCGGACCTAGCCTAACCCAATTTACCTAACCCAGTACACTAACTAGCTCAACACCCCATACCGTCCAACCCAGTACCAAACCCGTTTATTATAACCCGAACCAAAACCTTTGCATCAGGACCGCTGATCGCTGAAATCAACGGTCCACATCACCTCACCCTTTTTTAATTAACCTAACCCGTCTAAACCCAAATCACTTCACCTCACTCGCTGTTATTGAATCCTCTCATCTCCATACCCTTCACCCTCTCAAACCCTAGTGTCATCGCCCTTAACCCCTTTCGATTCCAGCTAGATATGGAATCAATCGGGGATTTTCTAACCTTATTGATCCTCTCTCGTTGTTATTTATTCGTTTATGACATAACATAATTGCTTGACTAACATGGCAAGCTGATTTTCCATATTCCGGACCAAACCTGGTTCGAACTTTTATTCCTTTCCATCTATGTTCATTCTTCTTCTTTTGGTGCGAATCTTTGAGATTTGGTTTGATTTTTCATTTACCCTAAAGCTAGGGTTTGAACTTTTCAAAATCGGTTATAGTTCCTCTATTTATTTTCCTTTAATATTTCTGTATATCTTTATTATAGCTTTCCTTTGAAAATTTACCTTGATTTTTATTAGGGTGTAGATCTTTCCATATCTAAAATGATTTTTTTATTCTTTTGTATTTTTCCTTTAATGTTCCAGTATATCTACCTTTGTGTTTATAATTTCTTTACTATTTCTAACTGATTCTGTTTACCCTAGAATTTAGGGTTTCTGATTTTTCTAAAAACGAACTAAATCTATGTCAATCTTTAGTATTTCCATCTCTGTGCATCCTTATTATATTTTTCCTTTTTGGTTATCTACACTGATTTTACTTACCCTAAAATCTAGGGTTTTCGATTCTTCAAAATCAAACAAAATATGATTCAAACCTTAATTATTTCCGTCTATATGTCCCCATGCATTTTTATTAAAGCTCTTTTGTATTTCTGCCTATTTGACTTACATTAAATTTAGGGTTGTCATTATTTGGTATTTTTCCTCTAATGTTTCTGTCTATCTGCTTTTATGCACATTTAACTCTTGCCGTTAACTGTTGACTGGTTTTACTTATCCTAAAATTAGGGTTTTGGAAAATCTTCACTGAGATTTCAGCCTTCCTTTCTTGTATGATACTGAGATTTCAGCCTTCCTTTCTTGTATGATACTGATTTTATTCGATTTACTTGTTCTTATTATTTCTTTACCTTATTTGTATCTTAATCTAATAGTACCTGCCTGATTTTATGCTATTATGTTCTGTCAATTGATTGAAGCCGACCTTGAATTGATTCTACTTCTATTTTTCATTCCTTATTTGTTTATGATTGACCTATTAACTTATTTGTCTATTTCATTGAGTACTATTTAAACCCCTTCCTCACTCCCTTTAAACTGACTATAAAAGTTTCAAACTCTCCTATTCTCACTACTAAAACTTACGCTCTCTCTCTCTTGCTCCTATTCTGATTTCTGCATTAACTGACTATTGTTTGGCCGGCTGAAAGCCAAGGCCAAATTACTCTGGAACTTAACTGTTGCTGCATCTTTACATTCTTTCTTCTAAACTGGTATGCCCTAACTTTTGCAATTTCCTTCTCTATGCTTTCTGTGATTAGCCTGTTTCAACTCCTAGCATGATTCTATTTTGTATCTGTTAATTTGATAATACTGTTAACTTACGACTAAGTTATTTAGAATAACTTTCCTAAGTTAGTTTAAGGTTTGATTTGTTTGTGAGTTTTATACTTGTTCTGAACTATAAGCATGTAAACAAATATGTTTGCGGCTTAATTCATATGACATGTCTGTTTAATTCAAGTGTTTATGTCTCTGTGTTTAAGCCATGATTGTTTTAACACTAGCGTGAGTATCTAGCTTAATTAAATGTTATCATGTTTGAACTATATGCTGAACCTGAACCTTGTTTGTTTCTTGGAGCAGTTCTGCCTGCAATTATGTATTCTGAACTTTCTCTCTTTTGAAATTTAACTATTTCAAACCTGCCCCTTACCCTTTATGCATTGGTTTCAAACTCCTACTCTTAGTCATTTGGGTTCTCACCCCCCAGTGTGATTACTACCTAGGGTCCTTGAGACTCTTTTGAACTCTGACGCATTGGGGCTGGTTTTCCCAATCTTTACGAACTCTGTGCTGAATCTATGGTTATGGTGTGAGCATTGCATGGGGTCCCTGTGGATCTTTGGGAACTTTGACACACTGGAAGCCTGGTTTAATGTGTTGTGAACGGATCACTGCTATGCTCCAGAGTTGTTGTGTTTGAAGGCCTGGTTCCCAGGTTTAGATTGGGCCTATGAAGGCTCCCTATAGTGTAATTGTTATTATTATGTAATTCACTCATTCTGGGCTGTAATAATTTCTGTAATAATAGATTTGGGGGTTTATTAGTAAAAGTTGGGGGGTTCTTATACCTTTGTTGAAACTGGGTAGAGATCCTGCATGTGGGTTTGATTATGTTGATTGAACTATGTGGGTACTATACCGTGTTTAGAGATCCTGCCTATAGGATTTTTCATGATTATTTTGATTCAGTGTTGCACATCTGCATGCTAGAAACCCTGCTTATAGGACTTTACGCTTAATTCTGCACATTAGAAATCCTGTTCATAGGATCTACACATATTTTCACCAATGTGCATTAGTGACCATGTCTATAGGGCATTTATTGATTATCTTTCATAACAACCCATTAATTTTTGTCCAAACACAGTTAATAGATATCATGCCTATAGGAATTTAAATCAGTTTCAAACCTAGAAATCATGCTTATAGGATTCAAAACTAATAGATATCATGCCTATAGGGTGAAATCAATTTCGAAACTTGGAAATCCTGCCTGCAGTAGTTTAAATCAAGTCAGCAACTAGAAAATCATGCCTACAAGATCCAAAAGGAATAAAACTTTCTTTATGAGTTAAAATCAGTGCTACACTTAGAAATCATGCCTATAGGTCAGTAATTGACAAACTCGTAGAAATCATGCCTATAGGATCCTGTTAGTCCATTCTGAATTCAGTTGCTATTGTCAATCACTTAGGCAATATATCCGTAGGACTCACTAATGATTTTGGATTTAAAACTGCGGCACATTTCTACCTGAAATCCCCAGATCCAGGCTGAATAAAATTAGTAGGAAAACAAATAGGTCTTACTGCTCACCTTCACAAAGCTGTCTTTGAGCCATGTTTCTCGCATAGATATCCTGCCTATAGGATTTCTAAATTTGTTGGTTCGAATGCGTGCTTTTGTTGCCTATGTGTGGAGGTCAATGTGAGCCCATATTTGCTTTATTTGAAAGTCCTACTTGTTTTTTTTGTCGCCTATATTTCACAATTTTAAGCAATATAGGATTGGTCTAAAACTATCCCAAATAGAGGTCCTAATACGTCCAGGACTATAGGTAAGGGACGGGTAGTGCACGCATAGGGTACGGTTTAGAATCAATTTGTGCGGTTAAGTAACAACTTTTGGGTAGTAAAGGAAATGATAGCCCATGCGCTAATGCTATGAGTAAAACCCCTGACTCGAGGGAGTTGCAAAGCATTGCATGGAATGATCCTATATGCTGAAAAAACTTAGGACTGCCCCATATACTCCTCTGTAAAATAATTTGAATATTGTATTTGTCCAAATTATTTTCTTCCCTTTTAATACTAATTCGCTTAATTTAAGTTAGACCAGGTGATAACTAGGGATTTTGACGTATTTTATACTCCTTCTTGCTTATGCTTTGATTAAATATTCATAAAAAATAGTTCCAAAAGGCTCACAAGTTGTGCTAGATTGTAGGTTTGATCAACAAAGTGACAAAATATCAAAGATCGGCTCAAAAGGAGTGAAACTTGCACAAGTGCCAAAGACAAGGCAAGCTCAGGCAGAAAAGGCCCAGTGCGGCTGCACAGCACTTTGTGCGGTCCGCACTAGGAGATTTAGAGAGCTGGTTTTCAGGCTTAAAGGCAGTGCGGCCGCAGTAGGTTTTGTGCGGTCCACACTGAAGGCAATGCAGCTGCAGTCCATTCTCTACGGTCCGCAGTGCCAAGATTCAGAGAGGGTGATTTTCATATTTTCAAGCCTCCGCGGTCCGGAATCAACATTGTGCTGACCGCACTAGAAGCCTCCGCGGTCGCGGTCCATTCTATGCGGTCCGCGGAGCCCAAATTCAGAGAGGGAAATTTTGAAGGCCAAACTCAGTGCGGACCGCGGTCCATTTTGTGCGGTCCGCACTAACACCGCAGGGGCATTTTTGTCTAAATTTTTCAGCTTAGTATAAATAGATTATTTTTCCATTTTTAGGGTATCAGATATTGTAATACAACAGCTGCACTCGTGGGTTCGACTTTCTAAGCCATTTTGGGCAATTTTAGCTACTTTTAATCATTGAATCTCTGTGTTTAACTTAGTGATTAATTTATATGAGTTTATCTTCATCTATTTCTTATTTTTCTTCTTCAATTATGAGTAGCTAGACCCATAAGCTAGGGTTGTGGCTCAACCCTAGTGTGGGTAATTGACGGGTCTTGTATTCTATGGCTAAATTGATTATGAGTGTTTATTATTTGGGTCAATTTCATGGTTAATTACTGAATTAGTGGTTTCAAACACTAGTTTGTGTTTAGTTGACTAGGGTTCTTCTTGAGAAAGAGAGCCTAAGTCTCCAAAATTGATCCAACAAGGAATTGGGGCATACTCAAGAGATTGATAGCCCCAATTAAAGGGTTAAACCTCGAGAGAGTAATACCCAACTTGAACCTTAATTGCTTCTGCAAATTAGCATACCCAATTGGTCTTGAGAAAGTCAATTGGGCAAAATCACTTGAACCACCGAGAGGTGTAGAGTGGGTAAATTAGTGCAACGGTTATATCATACTCCCCAAATATATCAAAGATGCCTTAGACTCGAGTACCCGTCAATTGACCACCTAGGCGAAAGTCACTACCCTAGTTCCTTTTAAACCTATTTGAACAGCTTGTAGCATTTTAACTCTTTGCTTAATTTACAATTTGTAGTTTGTTAAAAGCAGGATTATAAAGAAAACCCCAAAATGATGAGAAGTGTAACTAAGAACACATATGCAATCCTAAGCTAAGTAGATACTCGATTCCAATTCTAGCTCTCTGTGGATATCAATCCCGACCCAAAATCAGGTAAAAGCTATTGCGACCCTCTCTTGCTACTTATTAGTAGTGCGGAGTTGGAAGCGATCACTTTTTGGTGTCGTTTACCAGGGAGGGGGTAAAAGGAGAAGATGAGGAAGTAGAAGGAGAAAAGGAGGAAGTGGAGAGAGATGAGGGGGTAGGTGAAGGAGGTGAACCACGGGTTGGGGTGTAGACAGAACGAGGAAGCTGGAGTTTTGGCGAGATAGGTTCGTTAGTGAGGTGGCGTACCATAAATTTAGGGAGTGGTTGCCGGTGAGAACGTTGATTCCGGAGAGGAGCTTCATTGATAGAGACCTTTTACCCCACAACCCCAATGTGCAAAGATAATTTAGGACTAGAGCGGGCTGAGAACATTTTCTGGAGGAGTGTGTGGATGACAACGAACACATGGTCAAAGAATTTTTCTGCAATATAGCCCACATCAAAAAGGGCTCCAAAGTGACCAAGGTTCAAAATCTGACAGTGTTATTCGAAGGGAAGTACCACAATGAATACCTTGGCCTCAATGAGGAGGATGAAACCCTGTATATGGAAAAGTTGGAAATGGGTGAGGAGGTTCGTCCCTAGCTAGCACAGTACCTGGCAATCCTAGGTACCACCCCCGACTGGTTGACCGCTAGAGTCAAGATTTTGAGACGGACCTCAAACTTTGAGGAACGAGGATGGTAAACCTTTGTATGTAGCAGGTTGGACCCCACAACACATGAAAACACCCTTCCTCTTTACCGGGCTGTGCTGGTGGCTTCTATCATGGTAGGGTACCCCATCAACGTGGGGAATGTGATGTCCAGAATAATTTCTATAGTGGGTGCGGAGCATGATCGGAACTATCCCTTCCCAGCACCCTCAGAATGTACTTCCAGGACTTGAAGGTGGACAAGAGATCCTATGACATCAAGGTCAAGGCGAAAGCCCCATTTTCATGGTATAGCATACAGGGGGGTGATAACCCCAAAAGCAAGAATTTTAAAGCCCCAGCTAGCTAGTCTGAAGAGCCAATTGTGGTAGTAGCCCCTGTTAAGCCTACCTCCACTTCCAAATATATCCCTCCCGGTCCATCTACATCCACAGCCACTCCTCCCGGTCCATCCACATCAGCAGGCCCGGAGATCCCATCTTCCCTGGTCCATCCTATTACTGCTCACCGACTGAGCCAGGCACTTATTAGCATAAACAACTGGATATAGACTGACTCATCCAAGTTGTCCACCTTGACCTCCACTGTAGATGTTCAGTCGGCTCCTCCAGCCCTATAGGTTCCCCGGTTGATAGAGGATGCGCTCAAGGAGATACTTGACAACCAGAAGAAGATCCTCGTCACTCAGGCAGCGCTCTCAAAGGCAGTTGATTCACATAGCAAGGCTCTAAAGGAGATTGCTAAGGATCATAAAAAGTTGAGGAAGACACGGGCCTCCAAGGAGTCCGTGAAGGAGCTGCATGTAGATGTTGACAGACTGAAGGCAGGTCACTTACCTTTAGACTTATTGCTCGAAGACCTAGTTCCAGCAGCTCATCCACAGCCAGAGTAGTCATAGTGGCCTCCAAAGAGGAGGAGGATGATTCCTAGAGCCGATGATGCTGTCATCCAGTTAGCAGACCCACCGGAGACTTCCTCCAATCAGCCACAGGATGTACCAGTTCCAAAGCCTGTCCAGGTCCAGGCCCAAGTCCCAGTAGCAGAGCAGCAGACCACCGGGAACCAGTCTAAGGTTCCCGAGCACACAAAGGACCCAGGGACCACACATGACCATATGCAAACAAACAGGACTTAAGGATTCTTTATTTGGACTAGTTAGCATTGGGGACAATGCCAGCTTTCATTTGAGGGGGTAGGCCCTACTATTTATCTGGATGATTGTATATATATTTAATACATTTTTATGCTTTCTTTATCTTTTTATCTTTGGTCTGTATATAATTCTGATATCTCATTACATTTATCGCATTTTGATTTCACTTTGGGTCTGTATATAAAGTTATATCTCATTGTATATATTCATCCCATCCATTGTATATTCAAATCCCTTCTTATATATATTCATTCTATTTTTCACAAAAATTTTCATTTTTTTTAGCTTCTTATGTGTGATTTGTAGCTTTTTGTTTTCGAAGTTTGAAATAAGCCTTTGGTTTTCTTAATTCTACGGTTCTTTCCAAAGGTGGAGTGTTGTGTGAACTGGGTGGCTCTTCCCAATGATGGATGGCATGAGAACCTTCTTAAGGGTTTGAGTCCGTTTTTCTTTTTCTTTTTGGTTTTTAGTAGTTAGTAGTTAAGGGTTCCTCTGTCAAAGCTTCACTTGGGCCTAGCACATTTTTCTTTGATCTTATGGTCAAAAACAAACTGTTGTGTTTAGGATGGTGAAAGTCGTGACCTTGAGACTCTTGTGTTGGCCGATAATCATTAAGTGTTTTTTCGTGACCATTGTGTGCTCAAATCGTATCTAAGGTCGTTGTGGGCCCCCGACTCTATGTATATAGCAATCCCTTAGCTTGTGTGGTGAGTAATTGAATGGCAAGTCCAAGTCCCGAGCCATTGGTCTAGAACTTGTCCTGAATGTTTGTTGGGGCAAAATCCTAGGTGAATTTTGATTTGAGACATAATTATAGGCTCTTCTTGATCCAAATGATTGCTTGAACAATTCCATAGTCTACCAATGATAATATCCCTAGTTAACCATTTTGAGCCTTAGACCTTTTTCTTTCAAGAACCATGATACAAGCATAGACCCGTTCTAAAAGATACCCTCTCTTGGCACCCGATCTTTCCTTTAGCACATGGCAAAATTATAAGTTTAGGGGGAGAGACGAGGATTGCAACAAAGTTGTAAAAAGGGAAAAATAAAGAAAAAGGAAAGGCAATGAAAAAGAAAGAAAAGCGAAAAGACAAAAATAATGTTTAATGTGAAAAAGAATAAAAAGGGATTCAAGAAAAGCAAAGAATGAAAGGTGTGGAAAGTTGAAAAAGGAGAAAAGGTTTGAAATGCAGTGGCCTTCGTGTACTTCCTCGAGTACGCTCCTCATTTGATTCGGCCCTAGGCATTTCGCTAAAGGGCCTCCAAACGTTCTTTTGTATAACTCGTGATTTATGAGGTTGTACCTGGCCGCCTGCATTAGAAGCTTTTTGGTTACTTTTTTGTCTGCTATGAGTGCTCCTTCCTGCAAATATGTTATAATACGGTTGTGCCAGTCCCATGTCAAATTTACAGAGTGTACCTAGAGTTGGTCTATCGATGAATGGAGGAGGGTGACCGTATTTTCCTTCATTATGTTTTTGGTGGCCGCTGCTAATTTGGCGAGGCCGTCTGATTCGATGTTTTGTGCTCGAGGTATCTGGTCGAGTCACCATTCGTGGAATTCTGGTAGCAGTTTATGAATTTCTATCTGGTACCTTTGTAGCCTCTACCCTTTGATTTGGAAAGTTCATGTGACTTGGTTGACGACGAGCTGTGAGTCGCATCTAAGGATGACTCGCCGTGCTCCGTATTTGAGAGATAGATTTAATCCTGCAATTACGGCCTCATACTCGGCCTCATTGTTAGTCATATCTGGACACCGTATGGACTGGCGAATGACTTCTCCCGTTGGGACCTTGAGTACGAGTCCCAGTCAGGATCCTGACGCGTTGGATGATAAGACCCATAGGTCGGATAGACTGGGTGAGGTGCGAGAAGTTTCTTGTTCAACCTCAGTCAGTATTTTGGCGCTGAAATTGGCGACGAAGTCGGCAAGTACCTGTGATTTTATTATTGTTCACAACTGATATATTATATCATGTTCTCTCAGATCTATGGCCCATTTGGCCAATCTCCCCGATAGCTCGGGTTTATGCAAGATACCTAGCAGGGGGAAGGTCGTTACCACCGATATAGGTTGGCATTGAAAATATAGCCTAAGCTTTCGTGAAGCTATAACTAACGCGAAGGCCAATTTTTGAGCTGATGGTACCTCGATTCGGCATCGACAAGAGTTTTGCTATTATAATAGATCGGAGATTGCGTACCTTTATCTTCACTGACCAACACTGCGCTTACTGCGACCTCCGATAAGGCCAAATATATAAGGAGGTGTTCATCGGGTTCTGCCTTGGCGAGTAGCGGGGGATATGAAAAATATGCCTTCAGTTCTTTTAAGGCTTTGATGAACTCATTCCATTGTAGCCCGTTGTCCTTTTTAAGCACGTTAAAGAACTTGTGACATCTGTCGGAGGATCATGAGATGAACCTCGACAGGGCAGCTATGCGGCCCGTCAACTTTTGCACATGTTTCTTGCTAGGTAACATTTCGGGTATTCCTTTAATGTCCTTAATTTGGTCAGGGTTGACTTTGATGCCCCTTTGTGACACCCAAAAATTGAGGAACTTGCCTGAAGTTACGTCAAAGGCGCATTTTTCAGGGTTCAGCTTCATTCTGTGTTGCCTCAGTATTTCGAAGGCCTCTTTCAAGTGATCGATGTGATCTTCCTTCCTTTTTGACTTGACCAACATATCGTCTATGTAAACTTCCATAGTTTTGCCGAGTTGGTCCTTAAATATTTTGGTTACCAATCTTTGATAAGTCGCCCATGCGTTCTTTAAGCCAAATGGCATGACCCAATAACAGTGCGTTCCTTGATGGGTGATGAAGGTAGTCTTCTCCTGGTCCTCTTCCTCCATGAGGATTTGGTTGTAACCTGAATAGGAGTCTAGGAAGCTCAATAACTCGTGCCATGTTGTTGCGTCAATCAACTGATCGATATAAGGCAAGGGAAAGGAGTCTTTCGGGCAGCCCTTGTTCAGGTCCGTGAAATCTACACACATTCGCCATTTCTCGTTTTTCTTTTTACCATGACTACATTGGTGACCCATTGAGGATACTTTGATTGTCGGATAGAGCCGTTAGTAATTTATCCACCTCTTCGCTGACGGCTTCATTGTTGCGGCGTTAAATTTTCTTCTCAGTTATCGTACTGGGGGTTGAAGGGATCGACGTTTATCTTGTGTATGGCAATGTCTTTTGGAATTCCTGGCATATCTGCTTGGGAAAAAGTAAACAGATCGGCGTTATTAATAAGAAATTTATGCAATATACCTGGCTCAGAGAGTTTATAGCCTATATAAGCCTTTTTGCTATTGTTGTTGTTGTTTTCTAATTGGATGGGATCAAGGTCTTCTATTGTCGACCCTGCTGCTTCCACAATGTCGGGATCCTAGATAACATCTTTTCGATTGCTGGGTTCGGACCCCGGCCTTGATAATTGCCATGCTTCTGAGTTTGTTTCTTTAAGTTGTTGGGTGAATGTGCAATCTTGGGCGATGCGGTAGCATTCTTGGGCTGTGCGATGTTCGCCTTGGATACTGAATATCCCCCATGGTATTGGGAATTTGGTTACTTGATACAGGCTAGACGGGATGGCTCTCATGGCGTGTATCCATGGTCGTCCTATGGTTGCGTTGTAAGTTGTGTCTTGGTTCATTATGTAGAACGTTGTTTCCAAGGTGACGCCCCCGGCCAGAACGGGCAGCGTTATTTCTCGTGCGGTTTGTTCGACTGCATTGTTAAAACTCGTCAGTGTTATGCAGCATGGTATTATTTTGTCCTCGAGTTGCATTTGCACAAGAACTCGAGGGTGGATAATACACGCGCCGCTTCCGTCATCTACCATTATTCTTTTAACATCAGTGTCTGAAATACGTAAAGTAATGATGAGAGAATCGGAGTGAGGAAATATCAAACCGTTGGTATATGACTTGTCGAAGATGATACTTTCTTAAAGGTCATCATACCGCTCGTGGGTGATTCACTTTACCTTGTACGTGGTGGGAAGCTTTATGTGGTTGATTGCTATTTTTTCGCCTCCGCTGGTGATCATTTGAATGGTACGGGTAGGAGAGGGTGTCTTTGGAAGGCCTTGGTGTTGTTCTCGTCCACGACCAAAGCTGGCTCGTCCTCGTTCACTCATCAGCTCTTTCATGTGTCCTTGGTTTATCATGTTCACTACTTCTTGCCATAGGGCTATGCAGTCTTCGATTTTGTGACCCCGATCCTGGTGAAATTCACAAAGGACGTTAGACTTTTGGGTACTTGGGTCGGACTTCATCTTTTGCGGCCACTTCACCTTTGTGCCAAGCTTCTCTAGTGCGTACACTACTTCTGAAAGAGAAACACAAAAATTGTGAGCAGACAAGAGTGGAGGCATACCTCTTTCACTTCACTGAGTCCCTGTGTAGGGTCTGGATGGCCCTTCCGTATGCCGATGAGGTAGTGGAATGGCTGTTCCGACATAGGGTTGATGCATGTCTCGACTGAGGCGTGGTCCTGATAGATCTCTTCGACTATCATTACGACAGTGTTTCTTCAACTCTGTTTGAATTGATGTTAAACATTGGGTTGGACCATTAAGATCATCATCATCTGCTCTCATCTCGGCATAGTAAGCGTTGTGGGTTTCTTCCCAGGTGGTGGGAGGGTATTTCATGAGCTTGCTTAACAATTTCCTAGTCGCCCTCAACCCATTCCTATTCAACCCATTTTGGAAGGCTGCTACTGCCATCCCCTCCTATACATTAGGTAAGCTCATTCTCACCATGTTAAACCGAGCGAGGAAGTCCCTGAGTCCTTCGCTAGGCGATTGCCTGACGGCGAATATGTTGTTTACCCTAGCCTCCAATTTTTTAGCTCCGGCGAGGGCGGTGACGAACTTGTCTGCCATTTCCTCGAACGTTGCTATAGACTGGGATGGTAGTTATGAGTACCAAGTTAGGGCTCCTCCGGTTAAGGTTTCGCCAAACTTTTTTAGCAGCACTGACGGTACTTGCTCCTTTGATAGGTGGTTGCCTTTTACCACTGTCAACATCTGCATGCAGCTCTTTCACAGACTCCTTGGAGGCCCGTGTCTTCCTCAGCTTCTCATGATCCTTAGCAAGCTCCTTTAAAGCCTTGCTATGTGAATCAACTGCCTTTGAGAGCGCTGACTGAGTGTCGAGGATCTTCTTTTGGTTGTCAAGTATCGCCTTGAGCGCATCCTCTACCGACTGGGGCACCTGTGGGGCTGGAGGAGCCGCCTGAGCCTCTATAGTGGAGGTCAAGGTGGAAAACTTGGATGAGGCAGTCTGCATCCAGTTGTTTATGCTAATAAGTACCTGGCTCAGTCGGTGAGCAGTAATAGGATGGGCCCAGAAAGATGGGATCTCCGAGCCTGCTGATGTGGATGGACCGGGAGGAGTGGCTGTGGATGTAGATGGACCGGGAGGGATATCTGTGGAAGTAGAGGTAGGCTCAACAGGGGCTACTACCACAACTGGCTCTTCCGACTGGCCAATTGGGGCTTTGAAATTCTTGCTTTTGGGGTTGTCATCCCCCTGCATGCTATACCATGAAAATGGGGCTTTCTCCTTGACCTTGATGTCATAGGGTCTCTTGTCCACCTTCAAGTCCCGGAAGTACATTCTGAGGTTGCTGGGAAGGGATAGTTCCGGTCATGCGCTGCACCCACGATAGAAATGATTATGGACATCACATTCCCTACGTTGATGGGGTACCCTGCCATAATAGAAGCCACCAGCACAATCCGGGAAAGAGGAAGGGTATTGTCATGTGTCGTGGGGTCCAACCTGCTACATACAAAGGTCTCTCATCCCCGTGCCTCAAAGTTTAAGGTCTGTCTCAAGATCTTGACTCCAGCAGTCAACCAGTTGGGGGTGGTACCTGGGATTTCCAGGTACTGTGCTAGCCAGGGACGAACCTCCTCACCCATTTCCAACTTTTCCATATACAGGGTTTCATCCTCCTCATTGAGGCCAAGGTATTCGTTGAGGTACTTCCCTTCGAATAACACTGTCAGATTTCGAACCTTGGTCACTTTGGAGCCATTTTTTATGTGGGCTACATTGCAGTAAAATTCTTTGACCATGTGTTTGTTGGCATCCACACACTCCTCCAGAAAATGTTCCCAGCCCGCTCTAGTCCTAAATTGTCTTTGCACATTGGGGTTGTGGGGTAAAAGGTCTCTATCAATGAAGCTCCTCTCCGGAATCAACTTTCTAACCGCCCACCACTCCCTAAATTTGTGGTACGCCACCTCACTCACGAACCTATCTCGCCAAACCTTTGGCTTCCTCGTTCTATCTACACCCCCAACCCGTGGTTCACCTCCTTCAGATACCTCCTCATCTCTCTCCACTTCCTCCTTTTCTCCTTCTACTCCCTCCCCGGCAACGGCGCCAAAAAGTGATCGCTTCCAACTCCGCACTACTAATAAGTAGCAAGAGAGGGTCGCAATAGCTTTTACCCAATTTTGGGTCGGGATCGATATCCACAGAGAGCTAGAATTGGAATCGAGTATCTACTTAGCTTAGGATTGCGTATGTGTTCTTAATTACACTTCTCATCATTTTTGGGGTTTTCTTTATAATTCTGCTTTTAACAAACTACAAATTGTAAATTAAGCTAAGAGTTAAAATGCTACAAGTTGTTCAAATAGGTTTGAAAGGCACTAGGGTAGTGACTTCCGCCTAGGTGATCAATTGACGGATACTTGAGTGTAAGGCATCTTTGATATATTTGGGAAGTATGATATAACTGTTGCACTAATTTACCTACTCTACACCTCTCGGTAGTTCAAGTGATTTTGCCTAATTGACTTTCTCAAGACCAATTGGGTATGCTAATTTGCATAAGCAACTAAGGTTCAAGTCGAGTATTACTCTCTCGAGGTTTATCCCTTTAATTGGGGCTATCAATTTCTTGAGTACGCCCCAATTCCTTGTTGGATCAATTTCGGAGACTTAGGCTCTCTTTCTCAAGAAGAACCCTAGTCAACTAAACACAAACTAGTGTTTGCAACCACTAATTCAGCAATTAACCATGAAATTGACCCAAATAACAAACACTCATAATCAATTTAGCCTTAGAATACAAGACTCATAAATTACCCACACTAGGGTTGAGCCACAACCCTAGCTTATGGGTCTAGCTACTCATAATTGAAGAAGAAAATAAGAAATAGATGAAGATAAACTCATATTAATTAATCACTAAGTTAAACACAAAGATTCAATAATTAAAAGTAGCTAAAATTGCCCAAAATGGCTTAGAAAGTCGAACCCATGAGTGCAGCTGCTGTATTACAATATCTTATACCCTAAAAATGGAAAAAGAATCGATTTATACTAAGCTAAAAAAATCTGGACAAAAATACCCCTGCGGGGTTCGGACCGCATAAAATGGACCGCGATCCGCACTAGGCTTTGGCCTTCAAAATTTCCCTCTCTGAACTTGGGCTCCGCGGACCGCACAGAATGGACCGCGGCCGCGGAGGCTTCTAGTACGGTCCGTACAAAGTTGACCGCGGAGACTTGAAACTCTGAAAATCACCCTCTCTGAATCTTGGCACCGCGGACCGCAAAGAATGGACTGCGACCGCGTTGCCTTCAGTGCGGACCGCACAAAATCTAGTGCGGCGGCACTGCCTTTAAGCCTGAAAAATAGCTCTCTGAATCTCCTAGTGCGGACCGCACAAAGTGGTGTGCGACCGCACTGGACCTGTTCTGCCTGAGCTTTCTTTGTCTTTGGCACGTGTGCAAGTTTCACTCCTTTTTAGCCGATCTTTGATATTTTGTCACTTTGTTGACCAAACCTGCAATCAAGCACAACTTGTGAGTCTTTTGGGACTATTTTGTATGAATATTTAATCAAAACATAAGCAAGAAGGAGTATAAAATGCATCAAAATCCCTAGTTATCAACTCCCCCAAACATAAGTTTTTGCTTGTCCTCAAGCAAACAAAATAAGACCCAGCCCTTAAGGGAAAATCCAAGAAATTTTCAGTTGTCCTAAAGCAACCTCAACTAGCATCAATTGGGATTAACAATTGCCCTCAATACAAATGAACCATTAACAACATTTACTCTTTGAAAAACCATGGATCAAGTGCGACACAAGAGCATCAAGAGTGGACTCAACACATCAAAGAACTCTTTCAATTACTTTGGTCATTGTAGAACCCAAACTCACACATCTTCAACTCTCCCTAAGCAAACCTCACCTTTAGAATAATGGCACGCAAAACGAGGTAAATAGAAATTCACTCATCTCTCTCAAGAAAAATTCACAAGTCCGGCTCTAAGTACCATATGCTTGCCCCTTATGTGAGTATCCACTAATGTAAAGGCTTTTGGTTCAGGGTAGGGAATGTTTTGGTCTAAGTGGGTTCCACCTTCCCTTAAGCACTTCTTTTGATTCATTTGGCATCCATTCACTTGACTCTTTGAGTCATTTTCACTTCTTTCTAAGGGGTTAGAGAGACACAATGTCACTCTTTCTACTGATGGCATGAGATCCTATTTGTACCCACCAAATTTTGTTCGACAAGTTGATTGCGTACACCATTTTTCATAGTTTTTTTTCCAACAATATTGTTTATACACAAAACACCTCAACCATAGCGTCTACGGGCCATCATAATTAAGATCAGAAGGATTAGGGATTTATTTAAACATGCTACATCGTTTTGGAAACGCGATACAAATTTACTTGATTGGATGAACGGCTATGTTAATTCTTCTCTTTTCTCCCCTTTGTTTGCTCGACACTTTGAGATTTTTCTTAGATACATCACCACTCCTACATAAATGTGAGCATTATTCCCAATCTTTGATACAAAAAATATTAATGGAAATAACCGATCTCCCACTTTGTATTACTAGTATATCATACTGCATGCTTTTATACCTAACTTGAAGCAGATACAATAATAGGAAGAAAAAAATAACATTTCAAGCGAGTGCATTTATGACTGCAAGCTTTCATGCTTACACTCCGCTACTTAAAAAAAATTCAGAATTTTGAAGAGTCAAACCCAAATACTCAAGTGAAGAGGACGTCGAAAGAGCTTAAGCTAAGCTAATTATTCTTCATGCCAATAAATTAATGCATTCAGCTCGTAGAATTGGTGCAACCAAATTTATATTATCAGAAATTATTCGTTGATGTTTAGGCATTAGCAGTTAACATTAAATATGGATGAACCACCTAATCCAGAAACTTGAAGTATTCCTTCCTAAAGAATAACATGGCACTTGATCATTTTAAAACAAGTTAGAGCATCTAAAGCTGAACCTTGTAATAGTTCACAAATGGGAACTAAATCAGAAAGAGAGACAACAAGGGAAAACTCACCCCATAAATTCAAAAGTTGCTTAAATACAACAGGAACTTCTCAGGGGCCAGTCAACAAATTAAAAAATTGTCAGGCAACGATAAGATCTCTTCTATTCTTTTTTTTTTCTTCTTTTTAAGTGAAAAAATAATAGAATTTTTTTCCTATTCTCTTTTCAGAAGGGAGGGAAGGGGGATGGAACAACAGGTATTAAGAGGAGGGAGACTCGTTTTAAAGATATGTCCTATACTACCACAGCCGCCAAAACTTTAGAATGTGAAGCTTGGTTCAACATCCATCGCCCAGGCAAACTTTGCTAGAAGAGACTTGTTGAACATCTGCAGGAGAAACAAGGATCAAAAGAAAACCACAATGCACGAGGTCAATTATCAGTAAGAGATGAAATTCGTGGAAGGAAGTACGTGTTTCCATAAGACATTGGTAAAAGAGGCATTACCTTTTCAATGGGAACCTCATGGCGCTTACACCATGCCACTGTGATCCTAGGATCCAGATAGTTGATTTTTGATGTGCCCAAAGCCACAGTTTTCAACTCTTCTTTCGTTTCTATTTGCTTCTCTATGTTCTCAATCTTCACATTCGTTTGATCTATCTTTTTCTGTAATCTGCAAACATTACACTTAAAAGTCAGCAACTAAAACAAAGAATGGAAGAAAATCTACAGTTAGGATAGGAATAGTACGCTTCAGGGGCCAAGTTCCTCTTTGCCTTGCCATCAGCGCCCTTCAATGGAGGCTTCCCTTTTTTGGCCCGAGCCAAATCTACTTTGAATTCTTCCAAAAGAGCCTAAAAGACAATTACAATCTAAAGTAAATGCAAATTTTACTTGGCTACAAGTGCAGGTAAAATATCATCAATTTACATTCAATCCTCTTCTATTTGGGGGGGAGGGGATCGCCACTCACATTATATAAGGTAACTTATCAGAGAGAAATGGCCTACAGACAATGAACACTGATAACAAAAAGTAATCACCTTTAATTCATCTATCTTCTCATTCAACTTTGAAATTTGTACACTATGGGACTTTGAAACACTACGCTGGTGATTACAAATTATTGCAACCTGCAACAAGAAACATAGATATAGTAACTAAAATATTTATCACCAGTGTCCAAATCAGAACTTGTACTATTCTTCATGGAAGTCTCACCTCTTTATTTGCCAAATTATACACCGCAACTTTCTCAGCGAGCTCTCCACCTTGTGTCAGCTTGGTCAACTGCGATCAGTAGCAATGCAAATCAGCACCAGGAAAACAAATATTTGTGCACTGGTAATGAGAAAGGCATAATGGATCTCCATTACCAGTTACAGAAGCATGGATAACCATATACTTCAACTACAATCAGAAGACAAGCATCTTTTCCCCAATTAAACTCACAAGTTAAGAGTGAACGACCGCTCCGTTCTTAAATGGACTTGAACTTAATCAGTAATTTTGCATAAAACCAATAGTAACATCCATTAACTTGTGACAACCAAGAACAGTATTTGTACATTTTATAAAAAGACGAGAATATTAACAAATTTCCCAATCTTCAGGGCTCTGACAGTGTCCCCTTGTGAATTTAGCAGGACCTTGCATTGACAATAAAATGACTACTCCAGAAAACTTCAACTTCAAGTTGAAATTATCCATCCTTCGACTCAAAAAAATATTTTAGACAAAGCAAGCATCCATTTATCAAGATAAAAACTATTCAAAAGCATACAACTAAGACTCAATCCAAACTAGTTTGAATCGATTATATGGAGCCACCCTCATTTCTAAGAAAAGTTAACAAACTCTGAGTCTCATTCACTTCTTCTCCTTGCCTCCTTTTTGAAGTAATACACTAGTACTCATCACCATGCAGGCTTCCTTTGGAATTAAGATGGTTCAAAGTATGCTGATGACGATATTGTTGGCCATTTCCCTGTATTCATCGAAGACTTTGCACGTTTTCTTGTTAGCCATTAGCATAGACCAATGTTCTGCGGCAGATTAGGTCCTCAGGACATGCTCCAAGATGTTTGTGTTGCTGGTCTCAAGTAATCTTTGGCAACCTTTTCTCATTTTATCCCCTGTTACTCTACATATGCTATTTATATTGTTTGTTGAATGTGTTCATTTCTAACTTATCTAATCTTTGAATAAGTGCACATCTATTTTTTACATCCATTTCTGCTATACTATTCAAAAGTATGCCACATCAAGAAAACAACACCTAAATCCCAAGCTAGTTGGGGTTGGCTATGTGAATCCTCACTATTCATGTCGCTGCATGCAATCAGTCTCAATCCAAAATGAAAAAAATGTAGGTTCTCTAGCACTAAAATTCTCTACATTTTCTAATGGTATATACATTTCTAACAAGACTAGAAGACTCTTAGCAAACATTAGACCTAAAAAACGTACCACGATGATTAAAATTTAGCAACCAACTAACCAGTATCATCTATACAGGTTTTTTCCTTCCATTATTATGCCTTACTATTCACCAGGTCTACATGGATTCCAAGAGATTTTGGGTCCTTTGGGACTTCTTTCAATGTAACTCTAGGTCTACCTTGTTCCATTTTTAACACCTTCAACCATCATGGTTTCACACCTACAGAACTACATCTGGAAGTCGACATAAGACACGACAAAATCATCTTAAGCAACCCTCTCTCATTTTATCATTATGTGTGCTACTTGCACCTTTTACCTAATGAGATCATATCTGATCTTCTCTAATCTTGTATAACCACACTTCCATTTAACATTCTCATCTCCGGAATACCCATCTTGCAGATAGGTTGGACCTTAGAGGCCCAAGTCCAAGATTCACTCTCACATAACATTGTCCATCTTACAGCTTCTATAGAACTCACATAACAGTCTGGAAACACTTCTCTATTTCAACCATCCTATTTTAATTCTTTAAGTAACATGTTCATCTATCATCCATTCTCCTGAAAAAATTGAGCCTACATATCGAAAAGCAGACAGAGAAAGAGTACCACATAGTATAGCTCATCAAGTTTCCTAAGAAAACCAAGCAGGCCGTTAGTAATAAACCAAGCACAAATAACTTTAGCTCAGCGCGTTATCCAACTTTAACCCGAAGCAAACAAACTCATACGGAAACCTAAATGGATAAGTGGATCCCTTCTCTGAGTCATCCAACTCTGACCATATTCATCCTCCTATTACAATTTTGTGCAACCTGAATAGGATGGATAAAAAGCAGCCTTCCACGTTCTTTTGATCAGTAAAAGGTAAGTTCTTATCTAAAAAGCTGCAAGGCAGTACCAAGAGAGGGAGTTGCGGTTCACACCCGAACACCCGATTAGGGAGAAAAGTCGCAGTAAGTTGACCGCCAACAACCTCAGGCTGACAAACACTAACCCTTTCTTCTTTTCTTTGTTCCTTTTTTTGGGGGTGGGGGGTGGGGGGGGGGGCTTCTTTTTTGAATTTTATATACAGGTCAGATGATCTGAAACCACCATCTAGTAACAGGTAACTCAGTAGTCAAACAGAACTTCTAGTCCTAGAAAGCAACTTACTTGCTGCTCCAGTGTAACAGATGCATTATATGTACGAAATACTTTTGCCGTCAGGCCTGGCATGAGTTCCTTTAGATGGGCATTGAGCTTACTCGTGTCGAGCTTGTCAAAAAGATCATCACCGCCCTTTTTTCCTGAAATCAAAATTTAAGTGTAACCATGTATTTCATGAAGGAAAAAAAGTTAAAGAAACATTCTAGCGCAGAAGCAGCATTTACTAACCACTTCGGAACAGTTGAATAGCTTTAAAAACAGGCTCATAAACAGCCACCTCATTTTGATACCTGATAGAATCTTTACCAAGAAAATCGAACTGAACGAAGCAAAGTCAATTCTATGCATAATAATCAATTGCACGAGACTAGGAACCTGTAAACGAGTTTCCTAGAGCTCTTCAAATTTAGCTTTTGTTGGAAAACCACAATACCTTCAAAATATTTGGAGGTACTGGCTCTACATTCTCTACTTTTAAAGTACAACAACCAACTGTATCAGCTTCGTCGTCATCCTGCACCGCATCGAAGTATGACTAAGAACACTAAACAACCTTTGCACTGTCCCATGCCTCTGCAGGCAAAAGCATGGTTGCTTCATAGAAATAATATTAAAAACTGGAAACTGATCTCTCATGTTCTGTTCTGTTCTTTTGGAGAAATTGAAATCTGATAAAATTATTTTGCTTTGTGTTTTCTTTATTAGTGATATGGTTTGCTAGTATCCCTTGGTAAAATTAATTCAATTGGAAAGAAAAAGGTAACATATATTGCTAAAATTTCCTGCTTCGATGCAGCTTAAAATGCTTCTGAGACATGACCTAAACTAGCATCAGCAACCAGCTTTGGAATTTTTCGACTCTTTTTGAAATCTATGCTGCTCCTAGTTAAATAATCTGGGGAATAAATAAAAAGCTGGCGTTCCTGCCTTCCTGGTACCTTCTCATTCCCTGCCCTCAGAGCTAATTTATCAATAAGATAAGTTGCAACTGCGATCTGACGCTTCACAGGATCTTTACTTGTAAAATCCTTTGTATATGCAGATCTAATGCCTTCAATATAATCCTGCAACCAAGAGACGGTTACAGCTACCAATCATCCATGTGCAACCAGTCACAATTTAAAAAAGAAACACTCATCGATCAGAAGTTTGCCAATTGCTTTCATTGTACCTTTAAGCGCCTTGCTTTTTCATACTTTTCTTTATCGCTTTGCCCTTTCAAGGAACTACTGGCTGCCAGGAAAACGTATTTGAATTCTCTTGGATTGATAGGGTCATTCCAGAAAGCTAACCATGTCACAGTGTTGTCATGCCTTACTTCCTTCCATCTGCCAAGCCAACGAGGGGAAGAAACATAAATGAAGGTGAAATTCTAGCTTTACCTTCTCCAAAAGATAGGCTATTTTCAAAAGGATAACATGAGAGAGAGAATGAATAAACCTTTCACCAGGGATGGGGCACTCCGGTATTGGAGCACCCTTTCCAATATTTATTGTAATATCATTTGGCCGGATCCGTCTCTTTAGCTTTCCCATCTGTACCCATAAGCAACATCCATCAATACCACAGTGAAACTTGAAGTATCTAAAACATAATGAAACACACCACTCTGCACATAGTAGATTGTTTTTGCCAGTTATAAGGTCAAAATTACCTTTGGATGTTCTCCACGGCCACGAAACAGTCCAGGTGGTTCAACCCGAAAGTTCCCAACCTGCACATAACTAAACGGTCAGACTATTTGCAGTTGGTTTGGAAGTCATCTCGCTCACTATACCAGGGGCTTTTCAGATTTTAGGGGTGGACACCTACCATGGTGAAGAACGAAACGAGAACACCACATTTGAATATCATACTCAAAGGAAAGGAAGCTCAAGATTGAGATTTGGGAATAACTAAGAGGCTCAATATCATACGGCTAGAAAAAAAAATAACATCAAAAAAGCGTGTACTGACGGCACAGTTTACAGCATAAGAACGAAACCAAAGAATCATCTAGACAAGATGTTCTTCTAACTATACACAACATAAAGGAAATACAGCTCTTCAAAGTTGTTGAAGAACAGTCGAGGGGAAATGGAATAGCATCAGAACAGAAAAATGAAAACACATAAGAGATCATTGGCTGCTTCAGACCTCCAAGCAAGAAACTTTGCAAGCTGGATAAACGCACTGCTAATGTAAGCTAAAATTCTCAGAACAGAAGCAGATGATGTTGAAAAAGAAAGAAGAAACATCACCAGAAAAGGAAGACATAAGAGAAGAAGCATCCCCAAAAAGAAGGAAGACATGAGACCTTTTCTTTTTCAGAAAATAAGACATAAGACCATCTTATAATCCCATTGCATAATTTACAGAAGATAGCACAAGTCATTTTGCTTAAAGTATCATGTATAAAAGCAAGATAATGCTAAAAGCTAATGATAAACAGAACCAACCTTCTCCTTAACACCATCAACAATAGCCCACATGTACTTCTCTTCTTGCTTGAGTTTCTCTTCTCTCAATGCCTTCTTCTCCTGCAACAGAGAGAATTTTTTGGATGAAAAATATTTAAAACATTTACAAGCTTTATGTACTTGGCTAGTAGATTAACCACAAACATAGTTACCACCATTTGATCAGACCCAAAGAACTTGGTCCATCATAGAATTTCTGCCTAGATCTCTAATAAGGGTAGTGCTTAAGTGACTTCCACTTGCTATAGAAAATGAAAATCTACAATCATCCAGCTTTAACGTCAATAAAGACGAAGAAAGTAAGTGTCATTTGGAATTAGCTACTAAAAAATGTTACTAATAGAAGTTATACATTTTATGCAGTAAACAAAATAATGCGCAATTTGGAACATAGAGTCTCAATGGTACATAGATATGGGTAGAGGTTGGTAAGATAAAAGAATAATGTGATTGGATCTCTTGCATTTGCAAGGATGGCTTAAAATATAAACTATGAATCACAGCTGCCGCGAATCTTCTCGATTAAGCAAATGCAGCTAAAATTATTTTAGAAGGTTGACAGAAACACCATGTTCATGCTGATCAGACAAATTAGGCATCAACTGCCTACACAAAATTACCACACAAATAACATACTACCATAAGAGATTAGCAACACATCCACCACACAAAGTAAATCGATGCATTTGGACACTATGAAGCAACCGTGTCTTTTTCAGACCAAAGTTGGCTGGGATAAGTTGTGCTATATCGGATGAAAACACACAACTGCTAAAAAAATTCAGCATTTTGTGACAATTAAGAAGACAGAAAGTTTTAAAAAATAGTTATTCGGTAACTCATACAGAAAGCTAACCAGCAATTAGAAGGTAGAAAAGTATAAGAAAAATGAACAAACCACGGTATAGGTCACAAAATAAGTACAACTTCTCATATTTCATAACTTCATAGTTTATTCATTTACTTACTTCGGTACTCATTTGCTTCTTCTTCTCCTTCTCACTTTGATGCCACTCATATATTGGGGTAAAATCACAGTCATCTAAATTTTGAATGACATGGTTTTTTCCTAGTATTTTTCTCCAGTCATTCATGAAATTCTCTTTGAACTGCGGTTTACTCATGTACTCAGTGTCTAACATCACGGCATACATTGTTGCAACCTGCAGGCAGAAAGAAATTGCTGTACTGAGAATAAATTCACAAGGACATGAATGAGACATAAACAGCCAGAGACAGATTGAGACCTCCTCCTGCTCTGGAGTCAGATTTACGGGTTTTCCCTTGTAGAGCATCTTAACCCCGTGAGGCTTATATGAAGGTGGAAAAATCACACCGTTGTGAACCAATGTAGTCCATTTTTGCCCTTCACCAGAGTTTGGCTGCAGTTTCGACGACTTAGAGTACTTGGATTTCTTCAATTTCTTCTTTGTTTTCATGGACGACGAAACAACTTTGGTTGCTTTCTTTGCAGATGACACTTTACTAGCTGAAGCTACTGACTTTTTAATTCTCTGAGATATAGGAACGTCATCGTCGTCATCCTCTGTCTTTTTTTCAGGTTTAACAGATGCTTGCTTAATCGAAACAGGTGTAGATGGATCAGAAAGCCTAAGCTTTTTAACTGAAGCCTGCGCAGCAGACTTTACATCACCAAGGGGTCTCTTACTTAAAACTGTTGTAGATGGCAAACCATTTTGCCGAATTTTAGGCTTAACTTCTTCAGAATTAGAAGACTTGCTCGTGGAAGCCCCTGCATTGGACTTCAATTGAAACCTTGACGCTAAGGGAATTTCATCATCTGAATCCTCTTTTTTGGGAGGTCTAGACTTTTGAACTGATGCTGAAGTACCAAGCACTTTGTTGGCATGACTAGAAATGCTCTTAGATAACCCAGAAGAAAGCCTAGCACTCAATGGTTTATCATCTTCAGAATCCTCAGCTTCATCATTAGGTTCAGATTTTGGTTCAACAGCTTGCTTTGGCTCGTTAGGAACAATCTTGGATTGTTGATTAACATTTTTTGCCTGATTACCCGCAGAGGCTGATGGCCTTGAGTTTGGTGCAGGAGATGCCCTGCTTGATGAAGGTGATGCTTTTGGACTAGTGAAAGGTGAAACTGCCGGAGAAGCCTTAGAAGAGGTGCCTACCTTAACTTTCTGAGCACTAGAGTTCTGGCCATTAGGAGACCGTACATCAGAAACTTGCCGCCCCGATCGTCCATCCTGCTTCTGAGATGATGAATTTGACTGATTCTGCTTTGATGTGGTACTACTTCGTTTGAAAACTAAGGGCATATCATCATCATCATCATCATCAACTTCAGCCATCAACTTTGTTTTGGAAAAAGCCTCAACAGCCATGATCGTACTCTATGCTATACTGTCATACAATGTTCTCCTAACCTGTAAACGACTTTTCATAATTACAAGGAAAAATAGGTTTAAATGCAATAAAAAGAAGAAGAGCAAAGGACGTCTAGAGAACAAATATTGAAGTACATCGGCATAACAAAGTTGAAACATAAAGCCAAAAGGGAAAAAACATGGCAAGAAAACATAAATCTAGTTCTTTTTTGGATGACAGCAGTGTCCTAGCATGCTTGCGGGCAGCTGAATATTCCACCAGCACCTTCTATATCTCACTAGCACACCTTGTGCTTTTTGTCTCTGATGGGATTTGAACCTAACACCCCATATTCTCTGCCTACTTCTTGAGATCTAAAATCTTGGATTTCTGTTCTTATTTCAATGTTTTGCAGATTGTGCTAAGCGTGATCCAGATGTTGGTGAAGACACAGAAAAGAACTTTGCTGACTTGTTGTCGGAGGAACTTAAATTGTGAGAAGCTGAGGCCTTGGAAAATCAGCGGAAGGCTGACATGGAACTTCTTGAAGCAAAAAGGTTGACATCCCAATATATGAAAGAGGCAGACAAGTGCAATTCTGGAATGGAGACATGTGAAGAGGCAAGGGAAAAAGCTGAGGTAGCTTTATTGGCACAAAAGAAACTGACTGCTACGTGGGAGATGAGGGCGCGTCAAAAAGGATGGAAAGAAGGGGCAGCCAAATCTCACGCTCTGTCTCAGGGAAATGTACAGACTATGTAACATCCCCATGGCCTCAAGTAGCATATCTCCACTTGATCTGGTTCCAGGTTCTGGTGGCAACAAAGTTGTCTATAGTTAAGTCTCAGCTCCAAAAGGCGTTGTCATACTAATGGGCTCCATCTGTTTTGAACCATACACCCAAGTTTAGTGTAGAGACCACTATATTATTTCTATCTCTATATATCTAGTCATCTGAAACAGATTGCCATTACTCTGTAAGGCAAAGCCTTTCTATTTATCTTTTTTTTTTATTTGCACCGGGGCCCTCGGCAAGGAGTTTCCTGCACCACGGTTAATTCACGGTTAATTCACGTTTAATTCACGCTTTACCCAGTCCGATGGCCCTCAGAAATTGTTTGCTCCTAGTGGGTTTCGAACTTGAGACCTTGAAAGGGAGCAAACCCCAAGCCTTTCTATTTATCCTGCTAAGTTAAAATTCAACTGGTAAAATTTTGAGTGTAGATTGTCATCAACTGCCATACATAATTTTCATCTATAAGAGTGTCATTTATCATCCTTCTATATCTGCGGAGATGAAGGTAAACCATGAAGTATCACAACTCGTCGTATTTATACATGTTTTTGAGGCTGGTGAAGCAATTCTGACATGCTAGCTGATTTACCTATTATGCTGAAGGAGAAAAAGTTGAGATGATTCTCAACAGCAGAAATCGCTAGAAATCTTCATCAAATTCATTTCCATCGCTAGAAAGTAGAAATCGCTAGAAAGTAGAAACATACCTTTGAAAATTGAAACTATCGTAAGTTCGCAAGTCGCAACAGCAGCGTGAGTGAGGACTGAGGAGTAAGGAGTCGGAGCTCGGAAGTCGGAAATCGCCAAATGCCCAAGTCGCCAAATCGCCGCTCTAGACTGTACTGTACTCTTAACAAAAAATCATACCATTTCCTTGCAATTTCAGCGAGTTTTTTTTTTTAGCACATGAATATCCAAACAACACTTATATTTTCGAGATTTGAGATAAATACCTCTAAACACCAGTAAACACAAGCTTGAATAGCCAAACAAAGGTAAGAGGAAAACTGGAGCTCAGCAAAACAGCATCAACGAAAAACATCATTTTCACGGCAGTTCTGTCAACAGTGCTCAACAGACCCAGAAAGCTCTTGACCGGAAAAAAACTCGAATTGGCGATAGAAATTCCCGGTCGACAACGAATTCATAATCAGATTTCGATTTCAACTAAAAATTCCATCTCTTTTAAAACAGAAATAGATCAAAATATGAAGAAACAAAATGTGTTTTGCATTCAATACTTCAGGAGATCTTTTGAAAGCTTTTATAAGAGGAAAATGAAGCGAGAAAGTGGAGCGAAGGCAAAAGGAGTGGCTGATTTTGATGCTTTTCCGATGTTCTCTTTGCTGAAGGAAAAGGGGTTCTCCTTCGATGGAGAAGGGCGGATTCTTAGGTGTAGGTCTTAGGGGTCTGATGGGTAAGGTCTTTAGGGTTGGGATTTAACGAGAGGGGAATGGGATATTGGGCCAGGCGGGTCAGGCGGGTTTGGGTAGGGAGATTGGGCTGGATTAAATGTACAGGTTTTGACACACCTACCCACAAAAACAAAACTATTTACCCTTGTATATCCATTTATTTTTTCTACCCATAAACTAATTACATTTCATACCTATAATAGTTTTTGTGGTGCATTTTTTCTTTATTCTCCAATTCTTTTTTATTTCTATGCTTCTTTTCTTCTTCTTCTTCTTCTTTTTTTCCTTTCTGCTTTTCTTTTTTCTCGTTTTCTTCTTATTTTTTTCTTTTTTCTTTTTCTAATTTTATTTAACTTCTTGTTTTTTTATATTCTTTTTTTCTTCATAATCTAATTTTATTTACCATTTTCACTAAAAAAAATTATACTATAAGATTAATAATTGATATAGTAAATATTTATTCACATTTTTTTAATATAACTAGTACAGTATACCTTTTGTTTTTTTTTTCTTTCTCATTTTTTACATCCAATTATTAAACTGAAATAATATCAGTTGTCACTTGATCTAATACACTGAATATCACATTGACTGTTGTTGAGCACCATAAATTACATAATCAAATTTTAAGAATCAACACGTGATTGACATGCAAACTTTGATCTCCTTCCCTATAAATATCAATACACACTCTATCATTAGCAGTAATACAACCAGTTATAGAGCAAGAAAACATAATCTACGACAATCAAATCTACATATATACTAGTTAGAATAAAAATAATAGTAATATTAAAAAATACAACAAAAGTATAAGTAGCGAAAAAGACTTCTAGTACCATGTGATACCAATATGGTATATATGTATACCATCAGAGTATATAATTTCTTTAGAATATTGCTACAACTATCTGCGACTATACTACTCTACCAAAACATTAAAGGACACAATAAAAGTATGAGAAAATTACATGCTTGTATTGCAAGCTAAATAATCGCAAAACAACTTGCTCATTTCGTATACTAAGAGGGTATATAGTTGTATGAGATATAACTATAAACACTATTAATACACATAATTTATGTCCATCGGCACAAAAATTCCAATATTATTGTAACTATATAAATAATTTCATAATAGAATTCACTTAAAATACAGCTAAAACAACCAAAACAATGTTCAAACGACCATATGATACCAATATGGCATATAACTATACCAACATGGTATATAGTTTTACTAGTTAATTCCCAGCAACTATATGACTATACTAATATTACATAGTACACATGCATAAAGAGGAAAAAAAATAGTGTACCACATATTAATATAATAAGGTATTTCAAGATATTGTACTATAATACTATTATTAAAAGAAAATCAAATATTGTACCAATTAAATGCAGCTAATACAACCAAAAAATAATTCAACTTGCATATGATACTAATATAGTATATAGCTATACT